>JAGDQP010074932.1:0-10216 GCA_022664845.1 Lepisma saccharinum | reverse complement strand
TAATGACTACATCCTATCCCAGTACCTTAAACATGCCTGAACCCGTCAGAGGGGAGAAAGCAAACGATATTCTTGAAGACTTTCTTCAAGTGGTATATATAACTGTGAAAATGACTTTGAAATATTCTCTTTACACCTTTTTCTTCTTCTAGATATTGCACTAATATTACGTCGATATTTTACGAACATTATGAACTAAATAGTAAACATTGAAATAATAGAAGTAATACTCACCGATCTTCACCGACTTAAATATGATCTGGACCCTATGTCACTATACCACTATATTATGTTCCGATATTTTTCGAACATTAACAATAACTCCAACTAGTGCGAAGTTTCACTTTTATTTTTGTACTTCTAACTTTGTTAAAACTTTCACATTTCACCAGTGATATTTTGAACTTTGGACACTTTTCAGTACTTCAAAACACAAAATTATACGTATTCCTTCACAAGAATTATACTTTCTTCGAGTTTTCGAAATGATGTCAAACACAAATTGTTGACACATTTTATAACTTTGAACATTCGAAATTAATGAACACTATATTTCTGTGCTACCAACCGAACTCTTCAACAAACCACGAAACGATCCACAAGTGTTATAAAAGCACACTAACCTTGTGAGGCAAAACAGTGTCGTATGCGCGAAGCCAGACATGATGACTTTGCGTACCTCAGCAAAACTCTTCTACAACTTGTGGTAACGCACGTTCTTGGACGGTGACGTATAAAATACTAGTACAATGACCGTCAATGTCAAGTGTAAATTTATGAACTTTATACAAAATTTTAACAAACTTTTAGTTTCAATACAATTTTTGTTTTATATACATTGTCCAATCACCGAGATGTTAAAAGTGAACAGAAAGTGAAGACTGAAAACTTGTCAACACGGTTAAGTCCATCTGGTACGTAAAATAATTGACAGGTGGAACGAAGATAAGGCTTGAGAGCAAGTGGTCTGTACCCGACCACACACATTATTATTTAACGGATATATATTGTAAAATAAAGTATTTCATAGGTTAGAATGCAATAGATCTGTTTACCTGATATTTTGAAAGATGGTTTACAATTATTTATTTTTTCTGTAAAATTAATTTTTCGGATTTGGAATCGTTTGGAAACAAGCTTCTCACATAGGTGGACTGATCTCGTCGACATATTTCCTTGTCATTCGCTGGGCATAAGTTTGCTGCCCGGATCAGCACCGAGATAGTTCAAATAGCTCTCCTGATATTCGTCTCCTTTGAGGTTTTCAGATTTCTCAACTGTATTCAATGAATGCAGATATGGTACCTGAATAATATCTGTGGTTGTATCTTTCTCCATCCATCTACAACGAATTTCTACTTTAGAAGAAAAACCATTTGTCAGAGTAGAGACGTGTTTAGGCTAGAATGCCACTCTAGCATACACACCGAAACTGACGAATTGTGTTCCTAAATACTATAGTACCCAGCCTCTGTTGTCCGGTTCTTTCTGTCCGGGACTAAGAACTGCAGCACTGGAGAGTATGGGTGTTGGGAATTCCTGAATAGAAATCAGGATTCCGTAGGCTGAATAATGGAATTTCGACAGTCGGAATTTCGTAACGTCGGAACATGGAAATTTCGAAAGTAGAAATTCTGGAATCAAAGTAATTCCGAATTTCGGAATTGATTTCGCAATTTCGGACACTCCTACTGGAGAGACGCAAAAGTTATAATCCGGCTGCCTGCCGTACTCACTTAGATTTTCCAGGGTTCCCCCAGTTCCACCAGATGAAGACCGGAGTGTTACGTGAACTAAGCTAAGGCTTTGACCGCTATCTTCAGTGCTCGGAAGTCATCCCCAAGAGGCCATAGCTTTTCCTCTGATCTCTAAACATAACAAGTAATAATAATAATAAAAGAAACAGTCTGAACTCTTCTTCAGAACAAATGTGATGTGAAAAGAATTCTGAAGTAGTTCAGAGACTTTGCCAGATGGTGTAAATTCTTGACCACTGCAGGACCCTGTTAATGACCCATTGGCAAGAAATGCTTAGATTTTGTTTTGTTGTAACATTTGAACACTCGTGGCAAGATAGATCGAATGTCATTCTCAGAGGGGGAGGGTATATTGCCATCGTCTTCTTGCTGTGTCTGAATTCACTAAACATTTCACAATTTATTTAAGAGAAATTGCAATAGGAGTGATAGGCCGCCTTTATTTTACCACTCGATATTTAATTGCCAGACATTTTTTTCGAAAATCAGGTAGTATAGTGTAATGACTTCTACGATAAGATAAAATGAATTTATTGGGGGGTAACAGCACTATGGCTTACGCCCGTCCAGGTGAGTACTACGAGACAATGAACCTGGTTCTTTTACCAAACAAACACATGGTTAAGATGAAGAGAAAGTGAGGAAGAGAATTCTATAAACATTCCATTTTCTACGGTGTTGCTTACAAGATTTCTGGGAATAAGAAATTTTTAGGATATAATTAATGACTCAGGGTTCATATCCAACGACCAGCAAGAAAAGGCGTCCATTCATTGATACGTATGTGCTTAAAATAGAAAGGCCTAAAGAAAGAAAGATTTGAGGTTGTTTACGCTCTTGAGAAAAACATTCACAATAGATGTTTTCGTTGCTATTTTCAGTCCCCGTGACCGTAAGCATATGGAATTACATCTTTCCTCCCTCCCTTGTGTGCTATCGCAGATTTCCAGTTTTGTCTTTTGAAGGCAGGAAGCTTTTGGTTTTTACAATCACACTTGCAAACAAGGGTGATTGAAGAAGGGATAGGACATGTTGGGAAAATACAATCTTTCTCTTATTATGGGCATCTACAGCAATAATCCTATATGCAAAGGCCTAATAATTTAGTAAAAGAGAACTACTGATACATATGTACAACACCGAGCATAGTGTTTTCCAGTTTCGTCAAAGGTAATTTATCTTCGATACATGGGCGCGCACGTTGGAGGGGAAGATCGACCTCCTCTGGAAATATATCTAGTATTATGTAAAGTTGTAATAAATAGTAGGTTAAATAAAATTAATCTTGAACTATAAAAATTGCAGTATAACAGGGAAGCTTAACTGACTGTCGCATAATCCTATTATTGTCTTGTAGTCTTGAGCTGATGTACATTCTTTTTCTAAATTCGTTTATGCCGACCGAGGTAGTCGTTGGGTCTGAGACATTAGGTCAGCGTCTACAAGGTCGCGTGTTCTAATTCCGCCTGGAGCATGGACGACTTCTTTGGATTTTAACAAGCATTGCAGCATGACGGGCTCAAGTCAAATTTACTGGAATGGCGCACACAAAATAAAAGTTTTCTACATTCGTTTGTAAACAAACAAACCTGTAAATGTTTTTGATTACGTGTGATACTGGAAATAATTTATTTTTCTTAAACTGTTGTGCGATATGCTTAGTAAATAGAGCAAATTTAACATGTAACATCGAATTTAACAAATCTTACAGTAGTTTTCTGAAGTATTAATTAGGAAAATGCCGCATCTCGACCCAATTCGCCCGGTCCGATACGAGTCCGAAAAATGTCAGGTCAGCCAGACAAAATGGGCACTCAACGCAATTACTTCAATTTCGGGTCAGTCCATGTTGTATATTTGTGTGTTCGAATTGCTCAGATCGATGTGGGTGTCAAACCGACTACGGACGCCCCGAATTCATTCCCCATTACAGGGCTCTGGAAAAAGATCAGCGCTTATTTCGGGACGCACCGGAAATAGTGTTCCCAGAACATGCAAATATACCCTAGAAACGTTCTAAAAGATTAGTAATAGCATATTGAACCTAGCTTCAAATTCCCTGAACGCTTCAAAAGTACCTTCGGAGCTGTACAACTCTCCCCGGTGGGGTTTCTCTGAAAGATACTGTGGACAATCACGAAGCTAGCTGACGTGACAATGCTTGTGAGAGCTTTGAGACTGTGAGGAACTACGTATTAACTTTCACATTCAGTTGATACGGTATCTAATTTTATTCCGACCGCTTCTGTAACGTATTTTTTATTATTCACAGAACGAAAATGGAAGTGAAACGTGCTAAAGCAGGATTTATCCTGGTCTGGGCCAAAATCCACCCCCGTGAACTTACAATCACTCTACCAAATCGCACATATCGCAATTTTGACGTCAGGCAGCAATCAATATTCCTCGAAAAATGCTAGTAAATACACATTCTAAAAAAATGTTATAGCATCTTCTCAAGCATCGAAAAACCTACAGGCATTGCTGTTTGACACGACCATATTTAAATCATAAGAAAAATACTACGATTTATCTTACAAGTCTCATGGCTGATTTTCATGAAAGGTTGCGATTTGGTGAGTAGTAAATTGAAACACGGGTTTCATTGTAAGGCATTGTGACACGTGTTTCAATTGGCTATTCACCCAAATCGCACACAAAGCAAGCAACGCAAGCATTGAAGTAAATCAGCCTTTACAAGAATTCCATTTTCATTTCGATAAAATATTATCAAACAGTCCTAATGAAAATATGTTTTGTGATTAATGTTTTGTAACGTTTATTATTTCTATCTTATCACAAATAAAAGGACATCTAATTATAAATCTTAGGCGCTGGTTACTGTCGCTCTAATTCCGTTTCGCGCTTGTTCCTGTCGCTCTAGTTCTGTTTTGCGTTTAATCCGTTAGCGTTAGTTCCGTTTCGCGCTTCTTCCTGTCGCACTAATTCCGTTTCGCACTTGATCCTGTCGCTCTTATTCCGTTTCGCGTTTATTCCTGTCCCTCCAATTCCGTTTAGCGCTTGTTCCTTTAGCGTTACTTCGATTTTGCGCTTATTCCGGCAGCCCGCACAGTACCAAGTAATCATAAGAATATCTTGTGATTAGTGAGTTCTTTCTGAATACGGCTCCATGTGTTTCAAGTGGCTACTCACCCTAATCGCTAGCTACGTAAGCGGGTTTGAAAATGAGCCCTTACCGTAAAGTAACAACTCATCCAAGACGAGGCTAAACTACAGATTACTCGAAGCTCACCTAAGCTTTTTAAACTAACCTAATCCACTGTAGCTTTACTTGTAGACAGTAAAAGAGCAAGATTTCCAAAATAATCAATAATCAAATGAAATCGGAGAAATTAATTTCAATTCTGTCTATTACTATATTGAACAAGTCCATTCTTCACTGGAAGGAGAAAGTGCAAGTGACGGTGAGGGTGATTTGTCTGAAGCTAAAAGCTAGTGAAGTGAGCAGCGGAAGGGATAAGTTGAAGAATGGTACGGTATGGGTAAATAAACTGTATGGTGTTTGTTTAATATGCACCTTACAGTTCAGTTGGATGCCCATTATTTTAAGTAATAACTTTGTTTTAGGAGTTACTATAGTAGTGACGGACCAATTTTAAAATCACTTAAGACACACACATAACGTGTTCATGGAAGGCGAGCGGTTTACGCAATTGTTTTCTTGCACTTTTCGTAGATGATCTTAAATTAGTGACCATACGAACGTGGAGGTTAGGTGCGGTCATGTATCTTTATAAAATATATTTTTATATTATCACATTTATTTTAATAATTCCTTCTTTGCATTTTTCGTAAATCATCTTAAATTACTGATATAAGCGTGGAGGTTAGGTGCGGTCCTGTATCTTTACAAAATATATATTTTGACACATATTCACAAACATCACACGATCTCAATTCATTCTGTAAATTTCTAAAAATTGATCCGTCACTACTATAGTTAACCCATATTTTATCATAACTAACTTAAATTTACGTAAGTTATTGATAAAGAACCGATTCCGAGTGGTTGCGAATTAAGCAAGGTGCAAGCTATTCGCCGATCCAGGTGGTCGTGCTCGCCAGTGCGCTGGATTGGCGACCCAAGGATCGTGGGTTCGAATCCCACCTCGGGCATGGATGTGATTTCAACTGTGCTGTTAGTAGTTAGTGATGCAAGAACAAGTACACACAATTATAATACAAGTAAAAAGTTGAA
Source organism: Lepisma saccharinum (assembly GCA_022664845.1). Classification (NCBI taxonomy): domain Eukaryota; kingdom Metazoa; phylum Arthropoda; class Insecta; order Zygentoma; family Lepismatidae; genus Lepisma; species Lepisma saccharinum. The sequence goes on along the minus strand of JAGDQP010074932.1, from coordinate 4,240 downwards.
CAAGTAATAATAAGAACCCGCTTAGGGTAAACACATAAAAAAAAAAAAATCCAGTGAACAGATATAGATGAGAGGGAGGTGCACACGTTTCACTGTTCCAGTTCACTGCTCTTGGATCGAGTCTGGCTAGTGATATCACTGATGGCCTGTATGTAGGCTTGCCAAACGTTCCGGTTTGACCGAGACAGTTCCAGGTTTCGAGATGTTCCGGCTGCTGTCGAGTGTTTTGAAGGGTGTAGATAACTGGTCCACTTATGTTTTTAATTGACTACTGAAAGTTTTGTTGAAACACCACATGTAAATAGGGCCTATGTGTGAACGTAGGAATAGACAATAATTTTGAGTAGAATTATGCTATTTATGAAAATAACATCAGTACCGCAGTTAAATTAAGTTCAATAATCAAATGTTTATTTTCCATACTTTGTAGAACCACTACTTTTCATGTGATCCGTAGAAACGCCAAATTTAATGTCCGATTTTGTGATTCAAAGTAGAGTTTAACGAAACTAAACACGAGTTATAAGTAAGCGCAATTCCTGAATTATGTTAATGAAACAAAACACAAAATATGAAGTAGAATAAGTAAGTACTTTTCCTTCATTTTTGTGATGTTATGTAATATTATTAGCCAATTAAGTTGTCTTCCGTTTCCGAGTCCAAATGTAAGATGGCGGATTTTTCTAAAGCGTTAGCTTCTTCGGTGGATGTTCGAAGGTGGTTTTTATTGGTCCAAAGTATTTCTAATGTCCTTTTCGAGGACCATTTATTACAACTGGTAAAAGTACTTTTGACTTTTGCCCCGGAGTTAGATCTTTAAAGAACTTATTCACGAACAAGTAAGTAGCTGTATACTGCTTAATATGCCTTTCGGACATGTGGCTTTTTATAAATGTGAAAGAGAATATTTAATAATTTTGGTATTTTTATGTAGTCAATTGTTTTGCATGTTTAAGATGCATTTTTCAAATATTGGGTCTGGGAAAAAGTTCGTGGCAGTTTTTAGTAAATTTGAACTGGTTTTCTTATAGGATGCAAATAAATTTATTTAAAGCAAATATGCTCCATTATTATCGACAATGTTTCTCCATTTTGCGGGTAGAGCCATGATGCCATCGGTGAAGAACTGTGGTTTCTGGTTGAAAAACTGAATCAAGTGGTTTTCACAGGCTTCTTGTGAAACCAGCTTAATTCCATTGAGAGAGTTCTGCAGAGATCGGAACAAGTGATATTTCGAGGGTGCTATGTCTGGACCATACTGTGGATGCATCAAAACTTCCCAACCAAGCTTGCGCATTTTTTGGCGGGTCATCAACGAAGTATGTGGTCGGGCGTTATCATGACACCTTTCCTATTGTACAATTCGGGCCGTTTTCTTCCAATTGCCTGGCGTAATCTCTCTAGTTGTTCACAGTAGACTTCAGAATTAATCGTCTGACCAACTGGAAGTAGCTCATGGTGGACGATTCCCTTCCAGTCCCACCACACACACAGTATCACCTTGTTCGGCGTCAATCCGGGCTTCGCGAACGCTTGTGACGGCTCACCATCCCTTCTCCACGATCTTTTACGCTTCCGATTGTCGTACGTGATCCATTTTTCATCACTGGTTATGACACGTATCAGAAATGGCTCGTTTTCATAGCGTTTCAGCAGCGCATCGCAGATGTTCATTCGGTCTATCATGTTTTTCTCGCTCTACTCATGCGGAACCCATACATCGAGCTTCCTTTTGTAGCCAGCTTTGTGTGAATTGTTCAACACAGTTTTTTGGTCAGTGCCTAGCTCCATACCAATATCGACACTGCTGATATTCTTATCTTGCTGGATCTTTTAAAGAATTTCATCAGCTTTATCAGTGATTGGACGACCAGAACGAAAGCGAGCGAACCATTTCCGTAGATTTTGATAAAGTACCGTCTCCGTACTACATAGCACAATTTTTTTCACACGCCTGCGTAGCGTTCTCCCCTTTGTCGTAATAATATTGCAAAATATAGCGCAATTTGACATTACTGTCCTCCATTTTCACACACAAACAACTTTCCAACCACTGCACCAATTTCGCTGTTTATACACTCACAGTAATGCTCGAAGTGTCACCTTTCGAACGAGCGTTTAGTGGTGGCGCTGCGATCTGTGTTTCCTTAGGTATTTGCAATTGATGCCATTTATCGGGGAAACGCCAGAACTTTTTCCCAGACCCAATATTTTGCACAATTTATTTTAGTGGGTGAGTTAATATAATATTTATTCTTAAGTGTAGCCTGCTACTTTTTTTTTTCTTGTTGGAGACGAAGAATCCGAAAATCGAGTTATGGTTCAATTTCTTTGCTAGATGCAGAATAATATTCTTAAATTTAACAATTTAAACAAAATCCCCCTTTCTCTCTCCTTTCCCCTCCCCTATCAAGGCCTGGACAAAGCCGGAAGGGGGCGCATGCCCCCCCCAAAATGAAAGGGAGAGAGAGTTAAAAAAATGTTAGAATATTATTCTGCATCTAGCAAAGAAATTGAACCATAATACTCGATTTTCGGATTCTTCGTTTACACCCCTGGCCTAGTTTTCCGACACTTTCGCCTCACCCGGACAAAACAAAAAATCGGTCGGGTCATTTCAAAACCCGAAACTTCCTTGGTCAAATCGGGATGTCTGGCATGCCCACTTTTATATTATCTCTCTTGGTAGGGTTTGGGCTCTTGGGTATTTTATATGAGAAGAAAATTTGGAAAACATAGCATGATTAAGCGTCCAAAACGATTTTTTACATAAATCAAGTAGTCAATCTGTGGAGTTCTAGGGTATCAAGGGGGTATGCGCTGTTCTCATTTCTTAATACAGCTCAAAGTTTTCAAGCAGAAATCGAAGAGAGACTTCAACTGAGACGTTTAAGTGAAAACCCGAACACGATATATCAAGTGGTTATTGAGATATGCCTGAATAACTATTGCGACCCCATGAAAAATAAACTTGTGGGGTTTCGGTACAAAAGGGGAAGGAATCCAAAAATTACTTACAAGTCTCAATATAATAAAATAAACCATTGCTCATGGTGTTTTGCGCGGGTACCTGTGTGGTGTACTGTAGGGCCACCTGTTGATGAGTTAATTACGGGACAATTCTGAAAAAGCTAAAATGAAAGAAACTAGTTTTTACCATAGTATAGAAGTTTATTCGCCTGTGTAGTGCATACAGGTCGTGATCTTTGATACATAAGACTTGTCAGTGTTTCTATACATGAGAATGATATATTAATTTTAACAAGTGTACAATTAATGTCACTATAAATTATTACAAAATGAGTCATCATTCAAATAATCGTAAAGTATAATTTACCAACAATCTGGTAGTTCAGATTTAAATTTATTAATATTTTCAAAGCTCTTAAGGTATTTCGGTAGTTCATTGTATGTATCAGGGGTATTTTTACCCTCTACTGAAGCACACTACTTTGTTTTCTTCCTTCCATTCAGCTTATGCTACTAAGTACATTAGTTTCTCCATGATAAACTTTTAAACTTGACATATTTTTTGCTTTTTCGAACTACTCGTGCTGAGACCGGCCATTTTGAAAGACTATAAATCGAAGGAAAAAAATTTTGGGGTAAAAAGAAAAAAATATGGTTCTAATAATTTTGTACGTAGATTCCATATAAAAATTATGAATGAAATCTGAGACAGTCGTGTGGACCACCCTGGACGAATTGAAATTGAATCAGTCGTATAATGTAATCTGGTACACGAGGGGTAAACACTAGAATGAGCAGTTGCGAAATTTTTTCTTTCTGGAAAAGTGTTTCTATTGTGCTTTGTATAATAAGTTTTAATATTTGTCGTACAAGTTAATAAGTGATTATTTTTCTTTGCAAATTTTAAAGTCTTATAAATATATAAACCTAGGCATAGAGCTCCTGGATATTTTTTTTAGATTTATACACATCTTTACACGATGATCTGGGCTCATGTTAAAAACAATTTTGACATTTTTCTACTGTATATGAAAATTATTTACACTTAACATGTGAGGTATCCCAAAATATTATTGCAAAGCTAATAGGAGCATAGAATTTTACGTAATGAGAGCAGAATTTGTCAAGAGACTGTAGCTTGTAATTTATTTATGATGAAGCAGTTACTAAAACACGCGGTGGCTCAACGGTTAGAGCGCTAATCTGTGGCGCTTGGGGTCGTCAGTTCAAACCCTGCTTGTGTATGTGGATTTTGTGGTGGATAAACACC
>JAGDQP010074931.1:0-10217 GCA_022664845.1 Lepisma saccharinum | reverse complement strand
CCATATTCCAGGATGATAATGCACCCATTCACACAGCTGGAGTTGTTGCAGCGTGGTTTGAGGAACATCGGGATGAAGTTCAACACCTCCCCTGGCCCGCCCAATCCCCAGATCTCAACATAATTGAACATCTGTGGTCCATCTTGGAAACACGACTCCGGCGACGATTTCCACCTCCATCCTCTCTCACAGAACTGGCCGATGCCCTGCACGAGGAATGGTGTAATATTCCACTTGCTACCATTCACGACCTCTATGCCTCCATTCTACGTCGCATCAAGGCTGTTCTGAAGGTGAAAGGTGGCCCGACACCATATTAATCTGGTAAGTTGCACTTTCGTTCAGGTGTTTCCATTATTCTGATAAGCATCTGTAAATATGGTGGCAGAATTCAGTACGGCACTAAAAAGGTAAAAGTGGGAGATGTGAAGATACAGCACCACATATTCTCGACCTACGGCACGAAGTGAGGTTGGGTGGTCAGTCCCATGCTCAGTCAGATCAGCACTAGGCAGACAATATTTGAATTTGTTGTCAGCCATCCTGACTGACGTTCTCCAGAGTTCTCCTCAGTTCCACTACGTAAATACCGATGGTGTCTAAAGTAAACCTCTTCATATCGCTGACTGGAATGAGTACTCGCTGAGAGACGTCATTTTTCAGACTAATGACGGGTCATGCCTCTTCAGCTCATATATTGTGAATAAAATATGCCTAAGAGGTAAGAAATGCAGTGTCATGTAATATTTTTGGAAGTATCGTTTGGAAACAAAATTAATGTTGCCTCTCTTCTCTACATTTATTTTGTAATACTCAGGAGCATGTAACATTTAAAATACAAATATGTTCTATTCCTGAAAAATTGAACTAAAGAAAAGAACACTACCAAATCAAAGACTAGACTAGAATTTAAAAATTAAATAAATTTTCTTAAAAAGAGTACGACTATTTTGGTTTGACTGTGTTTAATACACATTGCATAAGAGAGTTTTGGGTCTAAATAGGTGGTCACTCTTAATCCTATTTGGTTGGTTATATGTAAAATCCGGTGCTCTTTATACATTAACATGTGGTTGACTAATTCACAATATTTGATTGTTTCAGGTTTAACACATCCATTTTGTAATTCGCTTTGATTGCATCCAGAGAGGCATTCTCTCTTTCATTTAGTAAATGGAATGCAGGAACTACTATTCAGCTTCTGCCATTGGCTCTGAATAGAGAGCAACGACAAATGAATGCGACTCTGTAGCGATAAAGCTCGTCACTCGAAAAGCAGAAATCGTCCAAGCTTCTGGCAGTGCAATCCCTCGGTATTTATTCTTTCAAATCGCATTTTGTGCCCTACAGAGTTTATTGAAAGAGACTGCAGTTTTAAACAGACGGTGGTAATCGGAAACAGCAATTAACCTTGTATTTGATTGAAGTTGAAAAATAGAAATGCACGTTTGATAATGAAATATAACTTTACAGACTAAGTTCTTTTTTCTAAACAGTTTCATTAATTATATGAACCTACTGACGCTGAAGGACAAGCTTAAAGCGAAGACTATGTATTATTGCCCAGAGATGATGAAATGAACAAAAGGTAGTTTAAACCATTGTGCACAGTCATGAAAACTGGAACTTATTCGAAGAGTATTTACTTCATGTAACGCTACGCATTTATACACATCAACTACCTAAAAAAGAGTAAATAGTCATTGGTGAGCGAACTTAAACCTAGGGTCACCTAGTTATCACACTTAATTTTTTTTAAACATTCCTGGAAAGAGCTAGGTAACCATAGCTGCCCGGAAATTTCCAGTAACTAGGCTAATAGAAACCATCCATCTTTCAGCTCTCCGGAATCCGGAATACTGGGATCAAGAGAAAAAAATAGAAGAAGCCTGAGCGAGATTTGAACACGCGTTTCTCACTTAGAAGTCCAGCGTCCTAACGACGGGACTAAATTGCCAGAAATAAAAAAATCACCAGCTCCAAACATTATTGAGGGTCAGAGGCTCGTTGCATGATCCCCGAAGGCAACTAAGTCGATCCCACGACTTACGCCACATTTTAACAATTTTGTATTTGTCAACTAGGCGATCAGAATTTCCATTTACTGAGAATATTTCTTATTTCTGTCGAAATAAGAAGTAACCAAGATGGTGGTAAGGAAACACTTGATCAGAATTGCATTGAAAACGAAAAGAAACAGTTTTCTCATTCTGCGCATGTGCAGAACTGAAAACTGAAACTATCCACCTCAGTATACGAAATATCTCTGCGATTTACCTTCATTTTAATGAAACAGAATGAAATACTTTAACAGAACTTTACTGAGAGATCCTAGCAACGCTTACAAAATATTTAACAGTGTGGTTGGGTAATCTAACCACTAACTACAACGACACGGCCATCGTTCTATGTACAAAATGAAGCACTCCTCGCGCACTAACTTCAACGCTGGTGTCGATGTCAAGGCACTCCACTGTATGTGGAGGTTTTGTTAGAAAAAAAAATACTGAAAACAATGCAGCGTGAAAGAATGATAATTGATTTTACACAAAGAGCTTGTGTGTAGTGGCTATCTAATAAAATAACAAAGAAAAATTGGTCGCTGGTTCTGCTGACTATAATATTATCCAAATACACCTGCTTAAGGATCTGCTTAATAACACTTTATTTCATATGAACACCTGACAAACGAGGTTGCCAGGTGTTCATATTTTCCGATAGAGTCCAATATGTGACGTTGATGTCCTGCGTTCCGGGCGATAGCTCCAGGTACTCACTTTTATCCTATATTTTGAAGATAGATAACAAAGTATTAAGAATAATATGTAATACAAATCTTGTATGTGATGATATGAAAATATAAGAAAGGTAAGTACATGATGACTCAAATTGTTTGCAAAGTATGATACAATCAAAACACGACTCATATAATTGACCAAGTAACACCAATCAGGAAATTTCCCGTCACGTTCCGGTATTTTTGTGTTAACTTTATTCTTAACGCATGAAAGACATATTTGTAAAGCCTCGGAAAATGCATGAAAATTTCACCTATACAAAGAGGGTATTTCCGAGCCGCCGTAGCTCAGTGGTAGAGCGTTGGTGTAGCATTCCGGAGGGAGTGGATTCGACCCCAGGTGACGACCATCCTGACTGAGGTTTTTCCATGGTTTTTCCTCAGTCACATCAGGAAAACGCCGGGATGGCACTTTCAACATAGGCCCTGACCGACACCTTCCCGAATCCTTTTGCCTCCACTATTCCGGTCTGAGCCTTAGATGCCTAAAGGTCATAAATAATATTAAAAAAGAGAATAGGACCCCTTTCAGATTATACTTCTTTTCCGAAAGCGTTGTACTCATCGTAAGGATTTCAGATCCATACGATTCATTTAATTTATGCTAACCTGATTTGGTAGATTTAGAGGTTAATTAATTAATCAGATCTGTACAATTAATTTAATTTATGATAACCTGATTTGGTAGATTTCGAAGCTAATTATTAATAGAGCTCCTGCTTAGCCATGAGTACCGTGCTCGCCTTCGGAGCGAGGGGTCCCGGGGTTCCATTTCATAGTAACGTTGCGATTGCCAATATCAGGATTGCTGGTGTGGGTTAGTGTCAGGAAGGACATCCGGCCGTAAAACATCTGCCAGAACCAAAACTTGTGGAATACGCTGACTTCATCTCTCAGATGGGAAAAAATCAGCGGAGACAAACAACAGAGGTTAATTATTAATAGAAGATTCAAAATACCCTCGTATTAACAAGCGACAAGAAGTGTGTTGCAAAATGAAATACGAGAAAATTTGTTCTGATATTATATAAGTATCAATGGACATGTTTAACTCTCGTGAAATTGAGATTACTGTACTAAACGACCCGGTGAATTTCTAAGGACGGACCTACAGTTTTGGTAAAGGGTATTCCGAATCACTCCGTTCAATAAACCACTCAGGATATGAATTCGTGATCACACGCAGAGAAAGCAAACGTCTACCATTCGAATAACAGGGTGGACTCTTAATATGTTAAGAATTTCACCTCATACGTATGCATATAAAATAGCCTAAAACATCCCTATTTGCTGTATTCCGTATTTTCATGAGAAAATATTGCGGAACAAACTATGAAGAGGAAGCGCAGGAGAGTGTCTATGAAGAAAGTGTACAACAATAACTGTACAATATTCCTTTTCGAAAAGGCATTATATATTCCCGATACTTCGTGTCACATTTTTTGCATTTCTTGTGTACAAAACCAAAACAATGAGAGAGGGAAAAAAAAAAATAGAAATAGTGTGTTATTTTTTTACATTGTAGTGTAGACTCGAATAATTTGTTTTGCCATACACTTGTTTTAAGATGCAGTTTTGTCATTTTGTAGTGTAGTAACTTAAAGGATAAAATACGATTACTAAAGTTATTACTAAAACGATAGTAATGACTGTAAGTAACCATATAATTGCTGAAAATAATTATAGAACCTAATTCTTTTGTCATTTACAGTACGGTATAAATAATGGAGAATGTCGTAAAAAATTTTAAGAGGATGTCGTTAAAGATTTTTTTTTAATTTTGCTTTGCTTTATGTGTTTTGCTTTAATTACGAGTAGTTGTAGAACGAAATCTCAATTTTCAATTACGAAACATCTGCATATACATGATTACGTTATTTAAAAAAAAAAATCACAGTTTGTGCAGTTTGAGATAAGCGAGCTCAAACCGTGTTCCAGTCCACCTCCACCCAAGACGTTTGCCCTAACGTGTCGGCTACGCAACGAGGCATGAGGGTCCTTTCCTCACAGATGGTGAGGTGTAAGCTTAGGGTCTCAACCGCAGGTCTTTGAGTGAGGCGAGTGCCAAGTGAAAAACGAAGAAAATGTGGTATTTTAGAGACTAAGCAAAGCTCATAGATTGCCCGCCAACCAACGAAAGACGATAGAGTTTGCAAGAAAAGGAGAACATATTCAGTGTTGGATGGATACAAATAAATATAATTCACAGCAGTAAACAAAACGAATGTATTTTTCATTCACGAGTTTCTAATATATTAATTTATTTAACGAAGTCCGGATGCAGCATACACCGCACCCATTTTATACGATATTTTACCAACAATAATAATAATAAAGGGAAGGATTGTGCACGGATATATATCAACACTTCTCTCTCTCTCTCTCTCTCTCTCTGCTTTTGAAGCATAAATCAGTAGCTGCCATTAATCAGAACATATTGTGATAAAAAATACGTAGAACTAATTCTGAACAACGAAAAGTGTCAGGAACATTCAAAATGCATCTTCAGATAATCACAATAAGTTCCAGAACATGTTAGTTATACTTCTTGACCATACAATAAAGAATTTCAGGAAACATATATGCAAACGGTTTCCAATAAATGGATTACATTTTCCGGTTTAAGAGTTATTGATGTTCTCGGACTTCTGAAAAGAATAAATTATGTTATTAAGTGATAATCATTCACTGTGTTTGTACTGAAGAAGATATCCACAGTTTATAATGCAATCTAAAACACCATATCTCGAGGCTCCATCACGTAATATCTAATTTATTAGAAGAATAATTTTAGTTATCGGTCTTGAAACTGGTAGTGAAGTATAGATAATTGATTTCAAGATGACAGGTATCGAGAGTAGAAAGGTTTACTAAGTAGTTTCATACATTAAAACAAAATTTAGAAATGCATAAAGCAGTTAATGTAAAATTACATTATTAAAATAATGTTTTACATTTTTTTATATATGGATGTGCTACCTTCTAGGGTTAAGGAAAAGAATAGAAGTTCACGTGCAATGACTAGGAATAAAGACGATACGATAAAATGAAGTGTATGGGCGGTAACAGCACTATGGCTTACGCCCGTCCCGGGAATAAAGACGAAAGCCTCATGGCAGATGGTTTCAATCGTTAATGAAGAGACCATTGTTAACTGAATAAAAAACATTTTTTTTTTAAAATAATACCCTTATTTTAAATATTTCCCACAGAGCACAAGATATCCCAGGAATCTTCCGGAAGCAGTAATATTCCGAATCTGAATGGATTCCATTAGGTCACCAAAATACGTAGAATGTCGCAGAACATTTGGGAACAAATTCCTAGCAAAGAATTACAAAGATATTCTTTAGATATTCAAGGTTGAATGTCCGGAAATATTCCAAAAAATAAATGTCATCAGAATATTCGTAGATATTACCTGGTATATTTCAAGGAATGTCCTCTGCACATGCGCTCAATGCAGACATTAAGATATTCATAGAATATTCTACGCATGTACCAGGAATATTCTAGGGTAGGGCCTATATTATTATTTTAAAAAAAATAGAGCACACATTTACTGCTAAAGAGCTTCCGCACTTCATTTCCTCATTTGTTAGATACTTGTCGCTCGATCTCCCATACACTTGAATATGGGAGTAGAAATGACTAATTTCTCTCCCTCCACCTTCAGGCAGAGGCAGCAAACGCGACACCTGATCTCTCTCCCTTCATTTCTCAGCGGCGTCGTTATTTGGTTTGAGGGAAGAGAGCGCTCGATTTGACAAGGAATTCCTCTCTTTTTCCCCGACCCTCATGCTATCCGTCTCCTGGAGTGTCTCATTAACTTCTCCAATTATGTTCAATTTTCAACATTCAGATTAACAACGCCTCCCTGTGAAATTTGACATCGGGGCCGAGTTCTTCAACTTATTTAACTGATGATTGGTATTTGGATTACGAAGGAGATTTGTAATCTCATCTTCTGCTGTATAAACACCAGTCCAGAATGTCTGGAAAGCCATTCTTCCCACAACTAATGAGAATTCTAACAAGTTTTCATGTATCGGAAATCCTAAGTTTATTTGTTAAGGGACTTAATAAAAAGGAAAAGGTTCTTAGTTGGATCCATATGTGTGCTTTTAATGGTTATCTGGGCATATTTTTTAAATGAAGAAACCGATTTCGATGAAACTATTTGATTCTTGTAGAGGGCACTACCGTGGATGTACAAGAACTGAACAAGAAGTGTTTAACAAGTGATCTTTATAAACTAAGTACGCAAGATGCGCTCAAAACTCAGCTTCTGAAAGACATGATCAACTTCTAACCAGAGCTGAAACCGAGTCACTTTTGGTGACTCCGTGATCCGAACTAGCCCGGTCTTGATCCAAATGACCAAAATGATTGTGATCCAGCAAACTGATGAGTGATGAACGAATACTGACCAAAATATACTCGGGGACCTAATCTTGGTTCAGTGACCTTGTCTTGACCAATTTCACCGGGTCTCGTTTCTGTGGTTTGGATCAATCAATATTATCATTTCTAAACTTCTGCACCTGACAGCCAGAACCGCTTAAGTCCAATTTTGGCCAAAACATTATTAATGCAACTTTGTACAGTATTCGGAAAGGCTCAGATAATGACTGCATGACTCTTGTTGTGTACATGTTAAACAATGTAAAAAATTAGCCTTATTGTGTGGTTTGTCCATTTAGTTTCTATGTGAAAGGAAGTTTTTTTTTCTTTTTCTCCAAAACAAGGATTTGTGACTTATGCGGTTCTGGCTCCCAGGTACAGAATTTGAAAATTCTTTCAAAATAGCTTTACCGATGTGGGGAGTTCTTTACAAACCTCCGGCGGTATTTTTGTTCTTGCCGGTTCTGTGATACTATTTCCATGTCATTACTACTGTTAGGAACTTCTGACGACGTATTTTTCGTGCTCTGGAGGGTAAAGCCCCAGTTCCTGGTCACCCCTGAAGTAAACTATTCAAACGCAACAGTATATTGTGATGTCTCTAGAGAGCCTCACATGCCATCTAGTGGTTTGGTGGTGAACTACTTGAATGAAAGTAGAGCCGTGTGTTTTGGAGTTTAGCCAATAGATGTCTCTGGGGTAACGGGTTCTCTTGACTATTAATTTAAATAATAGTCATCTATTGACTAAACCTAAAAACACACGGCTCTACTTTCATTCAAGTAGTTCACAACCAAGCCACTAGATGGCACGAGAGGCTCTATAAAGACATCAAAATATAATAAGGAAAAAAAAATTAAAAATCTGCTTTGCCCTCCGGGTCACGGGTCGAAATTGGATCAAAACAGGCCACCGGGTCCCAAGCATAGACCGAGTGACCCGGTGCAAAACATGACCCGAATGATCCGGTGACTGTTTCAGCTCTACTTGTAACACTATTTGTACGCATTGGTAAGGGTTTAGTAAATATGTGTAAAAAAAGGGGGGGGGAAGAAGTGTACAATTTTTAGGGTTTGGGAAAAAAAATCTCATAATGACCTGCGTGATCTGGATTTAAGCCTGCACCGGCTCCCAGCGCCGATTCCCATCGATTGGTTTGTTCCTCTATATTTCTTTGGTAAACTAATATAACACCATATTCTTTTTCATATTCCCCTTTCTCTGGCGAAGCCTGTCACACTAAAATTACGGCGTGCATTGAATTTTGAAAGGGGTTCTTTTTCGAAGTAGAATATGATAAACCGTTTATTCGACAATTTTTCTTTGAGGTCTTGAAAATACAGCGCAATAAAACCCTAACTAAAACAAGGCTAGAACAAAATGAAGCAATATCCTTTGACTCATCAATAAACAGAGGAAACTTTTTTTAAAAAAAGAGAAGGAAAGATAGAAAACGTGTTTAGGTCAAGCTCGAAGGCAGTACAAACGTGTGTATGTAACTGGTGAACACAGATTTTTCGTTTGAAAGGTATTGATTTTGTCGTAACTTAAAACCGTGTGAGTCAGACAGAATGGAAAACAACGAAACCATTCGCGAATGGTTGGTCTTTCACTGTAATCTGTGCTCAGACATGTTTTGTGTGCAGAGTACACGTACGGGGGAGGGCCGCGCCACTCTCTCTCTCTCTCTCTCTACTAGCATATGAGACGAAAGACTGTTTGTTTTAGCTTCATCTTCTCATATTTGAAGGGAAAAGTCCAACTATGCGTAGCTGTATCACTTCATCACGACGGGGATTTGAAAATAGATTAATGGAACGTCAATTTCACAGACGAGCTGGTTGTACCCTTCGTATAACGCCTGTCTTCCCTTGAAGATGGGGATTCTTATATTGCACGATAACTATGAGCACAGTTGATATGACCACCTTCTTTTAGTTTGCAAGTCTACATTGGAAAGCCATTACCCTCTACTCACAGTGCATCTTCTAACTTTCAAGTCTCGCTTGCATACGTTCAGACGACAGTCAGAATTGCAATCAAAGTTCCAAGATTTTCTGCTTCATCTCAATCTTCCTGCCAAGCGTAAACGAATTATGGGAACGAGTCTGACCAGAATCATTTTGTAATAAACCTTCGCAACATATTAGCCTATAGCTGCTCTCTCAGCTCGTTTACTGAGATTTCATACTTCCTCAGTTTCATTTGCAAATAACGTTATAAATGACTATAACCACGAAGTCGGAATATCCAGTTCAAAATATAATGCGGGTAGTAAATTCCATGACTACAGCAAGTGCAAGTTTATCGTACCAGGCCCGCTTTTTATCACGGGCGACAATGCGATGCAGACTTCAAGGTGCGCATCTTGTTAACTGGAGTTAACTTACGGTGCTGCACTATGTATCCAACTTCACCTGGTGGTGAGCTTTGAGGCGTCAACAAACAGTGGTACAGAGGAACACCAGCTGGCAGTCTATTGCGAGAGCAATTTTGCAGTAGACAGTTTCTTTTAATTAAAACAAGCTGACAAGGCTATCATACTTTGTTTTAAAAACACACAACCAGCTGGTTGAGTGTTTTTAAAACAAAGTGTGATAGCCTTGTCAGCTTGTTTTAATTAAATTAAGTATGGATACAAGGCCCCAATATAGTTATAAAGACAGTTTCTATGGTATACTTGAAGAGCTCAGCTGAAACCACTGAAAGTCGATGATCGTGGGATTGATTTTCGAATATTGTACTGCCTGAGCAAAATTTCGCAAACCAGTGAAGTATGGTGTGTTCATTACCTGCAACTTTCACAAAAGATGTATTGTTAGCTGCTAATCCCGAGTAGAATATCCCAATCTGGATGCATTAAGGTAAATAACTATCAATTTGTATTTTGCCAGTACTATTTTAACGTTAAATTGTGCAACAGTAACAATACACATACTGACAGACTGGGGAACACAACATGTAAGCCAGTTCTCTTGCAATGTTGTGACGTACAAGGGCAGCTCTGCGAAGACTG
>JAGDQP010074930.1:0-10217 GCA_022664845.1 Lepisma saccharinum | reverse complement strand
TAATAATAATAATAATAATAATAATAATAATAATAATAATAATAATACACTTTACAAAACCGGTGTGAATAAAATTTAGGTACTGTATCAGATAAATGTTAAAGTTCTTAATACGTGGTTCATCCTAGTGCATAAGCTCACAGAAGCTTTGCCAAGTCAGCTAGCTTTGTTCAAACACTGTACATTGCTACCACTTATTTCAACTGATATTAACTACATTTCTCGAGGGGTTCGATCTTCTCACCCACCATGCCCGCCCATGTTTGGACAGGAAATTAGCTGTGGATAAACTAGCAAAACACTGTGGCCAGTGTTGTTAGGTGTAAAGATAAATCACTCCCACTGTTATGATGTCTAATTCCGTAGGCCTTTGTAAAGCTTATTGCTGCTGGAGCCCCGTATGTGCATTTTCTCTATACTCCCCCCGGCAGCAACTGTTGTTTCCCAGTACGATTGTAAAATACCGACCGCTTGCCGCCTTGAAAGAGGTGATAGTCAGCTGGTAATCTGCTAGGAACAGAGGAAAGATATTTCCTGCCAAATAATGAATAGTATTCGGAATATCAAATGTGAATATGTTTTTGAAAAACTGAACTATAACGCCACCTTTCTTCTTCCTTCTTTCTTTCTTATTTCTGTCTGTCTTCTTTATTGTTTCGAGCACAATCGCATCATTGAGTGGGAGCATTTGGTTGCTGGCCGAAATCTTTCCTAACATGACTGTAACAACCAAAAACATTATAGAGATTTTCTTTCATTGTGCTTTATTGCACCAAGCGATACTTTACTTTATTGCGCATTGTACTTTATTGCACCTTATAGCATGCTTTAAGATACTGGGCCGCGAATATTTACATTAATTATTCTATTGGCTTTAGCAAACTTTTGGCTCAGCTTTTATTGATGATAATCGGATGAATTGTCGGAGATCCCCGAGGAAACTCACGCAAACGGTTTTTGTCCACCAGAAATTCCACATTGTATTAGCAGCGAATCATGCACCAGAGGCGAATGCTCTACCATTGAGTAACCTTGGTCAATCTGTGATTTTTGAAGCAAACAAATTAGTATTAATAAGTTAGGAAGACATATATTACTATTATTCCGATTCATGAACCTGTGACTCATTTCGTTCAGACAAATAACGCCTGGTCTAAACTAAAGTACTACCCGGAATGGCAATGGCGAAGCACAGGGTTCGAACACCGTAAGATAAGATAAAATGAATTTTATGGGCGGTAACAGCACTATGGCTTACGCCCGTCCCGATACGGGTGAAGCCCTTTATCTTCTACATGTCAAAATTTAGCTGTTAGTTAAAACAATAACAAAATATGAAAGATGAAGATGTAAAAGGTCTTCACAATCAACCTACAGGTGTAAATAGCCAGTATAACAAGGAAGCTTGTAAATGGGCTTTCACAAGATAAAAAACATACACTATAAAACTTAACAACTAAGGAGAATAATCATATAAAATAAACAGAAATCATAAAACTCTCTGCAAAAAGAAGTGAAAATATTACCGTTTAAGTTTAGGTTTATACCTAGGTTTCCCTTTCCTTCCCACGAGATTAAAATCCATATTCATAAGGTGGTCCTCAATCATGTATGAAGCCAAAGATGAACTTGGTTCATCGATAGTATGTGCAGACACTTCCTGAGCTAATTGAGCAGACAAAACGTTCGTCAAAGTCTTAATGCTTGTAGCGAGAGGCGAAGTTTGGGCTAATTTGGAGACATTATAAGGAGTAGTCTTAAACCGTGGAGTTCTAGAACTCTGCACAGGCTTTTATTGTCCCTGACTCTGTTTCGTCATATTGCGAGAAGTCTCTGATTATTTGGGAAGCTTCGGAGGATCTACATGCACATCAGACTCTGTTCGTGTTGAGACATTATCTGTCTAGTCACCAACCGAGACAGTTTTAACTGGTATCCTGGCTACAACATGTGGAAACGCACCAGAAGGAAGGGTGCGTTGAGACTCTCTTAATCGACGTTTAGCATCACCAGCAGATATTTTCTCTAATACCATGAGCTCTCCAATTCCTTTTTCTTTCTGAAAAATAGGACAGTCACGCGACCAGGCCGTGTGCTCACCCTTGCAAATAACACAATGAGGTTTCAGTGACTTACAAGTATCCCCACCACTTCTACTGGTTCCGCATATTGCACATACAGCAGAGGTCGCATTACAAGACGTGCTGGTGTCCATAGTGCTGACAATTAAACCAGCGGAGCGGACTGGGTATATATGGACGGAAAGGCAAGCAGTAGAAAGCTGCCTTCACGTCCTTAGGAAGCTGTGGCATGGCAAACGTCAAAATTAGTGAGCTCGTGGGTTGCAGTTCACCACTCTTTCGAGTTTTAATGCGACTAACGTTGACTACACCTTGGCTGGCAAGTTTAGTCTTAATCTCTTCGTCAGGGACATCTTGCAAGTCCAACAAGATATTACGGCCTGACAAAATGTCAGTTGACGATATGGTTCAACTTGAACTTCAAATGGTCCTAGAGTTTTCAGTTTTAAGAGATTAATTGACTGTTTATTATTGGATGTTTCCACGAGCAAGGTGCCGTTGCGAAGCTTTTTAACATGCTTAGGTTCACCTGCAACGTAATTAAGTTGTTTTTGTATAACGAAAGGGGATAACCCTTTCAAACCACCTGGATTGTGAGTTTCACTCTTTACTTTAATCACAAGATATCGTGTGATAGTCGGTACGATACTTGTCTGCTCCTCTACTTCGATTTTCTCTTCTTTGTCACTGTTTGCTTCATTAGCTGTATGCGCCTTCTTACTAACATCAGTGACTTTCTCTTCGTTCTGTCTCTTCTGTCTCTTTCTTTCTTTCTGCGAAGGCGACTTATTAGGATGTGGTGGCGCCATGATGAATGTTAGCTGTAAATGCCCACACTTCTCCGTCTTCGTTCTGAGGAGCCAACAAGGCTGCCGGGTACTACCCTCATCACCCTTGTCAGCGAGCTGGAAATCGAGGCGAAGTCCAATGACTTGGCGTCGAAAGAACTTGCACCCCCGACTGATGGATACTAGGGACACCCACTCCCCCCAGTGTTGGCAAGACCAAAGGTCCGAAGAGCTCCCCAATGGCGCACTTCCCAGCCTCAATGAGCTAGACCATCCAAGAATCTGCTGTTAAAAACTAGGCGCAATCCAGTGGTTGCGCTTCCTTTCCCCTGGTTCGTAGGGCCATCGTCAGTACAAGTACATCCTGTCACATTCTTGGTCATTGCGCGGAGGCGCAACTCACAGCACAAGAGGAGATGAAATGATGATCATCTGTGGATCAAAATGAGGTGAATGTGAATGCATATCCTCTCTACTGGTCCTCCTTTCAGGCAGAGTAGGTGTTAACTGCGAGGGTTGATTTCAGCCAGCAAAAGCCAGCTGGACGATGGGGTCGCCAATACCTACGCCGTTGTTGGCTGATTGAAACCAACAGAAGCCGGCTGGACGATGGGGTCACCAATTCCCTACTTCGTATACGAGCAGAGATGGCCTGCTGCTCGGGCTATGTGATGGTGTCATTACGTTGCGGGCCATAGACCTGCGATGAGGTCGCCAATCCCCTACGCAAGTGGGAAGTAAACATTCTCAACAGTGAAGCACTCTGGCCCTACTGTTGGACTTCCCAAAGGCAGCAACGATGTTAGTAGCTGCCACGGCTGATTTCAGCCAGTAAAACTGATTGGGCGATGGGGGCGCCACTTCTCGACGCCGGGGTCGAGCACCGTGGTTAATCATTCAATGATTTTCAAAGTTTTGTTCCATCACACCAAACACATCCCAAGACTGTAATTTCGAAATAGACTCTCATATATTCCCTGCTGCTAGGTTGTGGTTAGATTATATCAGTTAGTAAACATGAAATATTTAACAAGTGCTATGAAGTTATTATAGTTTGAACAGGTTATATTATACTTTAAATGTCGTTATTTACCTAATTTGAGATGATAGGAGATCTCAAAATTATGCAGAAACAAGGGAGACTGTGAGTACAGAGGCACATTTTACTAGGAGGTAAGTGTCCTCTTCCGACATCAGTAATATCCTTTTTTGTTTCCACAGCACGTTTTTGCCTTCTACACATTACGAAGAAGAAACGAGCACTTGGCAAGGCACTATGCAAGGCACTTGGCATATATGAAATGCCATATTAGTAGATGCAATAAGGAAACACTTTATCGAAATGTGATCTATTTCATTAGTACTTCACTAAGTCAAGCCAATTAAAATAGCACCACAGATGCATCTTCTTTCTACACATGTATTAACATGATTTTTTAACAATACTATAACCAATAATGTTACCAATAATTTCATCTTTTAATTTATAACACTGAGATGTTGGAACAGTGTTGACAAGCAAAACAAAAAAATCCCAAAAGTCTTAATTATTTTAGAAACAACAAACGTGAACCATTATTCCCCAAAAGTGTTCTATCATATCGGCAAGTGGTGCTTTCGAGAGAAACACCAATAAAGAGCACATTTAATTTCGTTAAAAAAATATTTGCTCCTCAATTAGTACTGACACGTCTGTGGTGTTTTTATACACTTTATACTGTGGTTTCCCTACATTTTTTTACCCAGATTTTTAGGAGTGTAGTTAATATATGTGTATTTACGCTAATGTGTATGTGACTTACGTTTTGCAAGTCAATATTTTTTTTTGTCCTTTTGAAAATTCCATAATCATATTTAAAAGTTTTTCATATTCGGAATTGCATTTGCTAATATTGTAAATCCATCACGAAACTAAGATATGCCATTTGCATGCGACATTAGCAAAAGGATAATAAAGTACGGCTGAGGCTAGTATAGTTCGTAAATCTAGTAAAACGTGTAAATGTAATGTAATAAGAATATTGGACATAATAAAACTGAATTTAAGCAAACACGGCAAACAAACATTTAAGCAAGTAGGAATTTGTATATGAAAAAGGGATATTTTGTCGATGTTAATCCACTACACGGTAAATACAAATTAGTACATTGCATCTTTTTTGAACGAATTTGAATTGTATTTAGAGCCTTTTAGCTTTTAAGGCTCATACTAAGTTAGGGGAAGGAAAAGACACATGAAAATGTTGGCACGAGAATATATTGAAGGTGCTATAATGGATTAGCCTACCGTGACTGAGTAAAATTGGAAAACTTCAGTAATGATGGTCGGCCGCCAAATTGTAATCCACTACCTTCCGAATACTACGCTAAAGCTCTACCACTGCTCTACGTGGGTTACTGTATTTATTTTAACATTTTACTAACTAATGACCTCTGCCTGTCACGATTCAATTAGCTGTTAAACTTTTTAATATCGACAGACAGGCTTGCCCAGCTTGGATTCGAACTCAGAAGATTAGAGATATCAGCATGGCGCTTCAGACTACATAGCTATAGCTGCCGGCGTGCCGGTATGACTCCACTAATCACAGAGATAATACATCTTATATTCTTGGACATCCTTAAAAGAAAGATAATTTACTACTGGTGTCAATCAATGATTCGGCTCCATGCCTCACCCCACACTGTGAAATATAAACCAATGGGGTTCATGAGCTTCAGAACAATTACGAAAACATATCTGGAGCTTTAATACGTGGATTTGGGTGATAACAGAGATTAATTGTTCTTTTTAAAAATGCTGGGATTGAACGGAACAATGTATAATTCACGTGCAGTGTGTTTAATCCGCTATATGTGCTAGGAGTGCCGCAAATAAGTGCACGATTCTTCGCTTTTTATACAATTCGATAGAAAAATGCAGCTGAAATAATATTAGAAATAAGATATAATTTAAGTAGCATTATTTTTTTCAAACGCATTAACGTCACACTCTCGAAGTATTTTAGTCACACATTCACATAACAAAGGGCTGTATCGGAAATTAAATAATTCTCAGAATATGAAGTAAACAACTTCACTACCATCTATGAACCATGTTGTAATTAAAGTATGTTTACTGCAAATACCCTTTTGAAGGTTATGCTTGGAACTGCACCAGTAGTTTAGTAGTTGCAATTTTGAACGCTGACAGGGAGACTGGAATTCATTTCCTGTCTAGGTAAAATTGATGCCTCATTTTTACATTTTTTTTCTTGATACTACTTACATGTAAATTTACCATTTAGCTTGTTTCTGCGCTATCCATATGTCATGTATGATGCATGGATATTCAATATGAAGCGAGTGTTAATGAGCGAAATCGTGTTTTTTATAAGATTAGATGTTTTGTTATTATTTGCCTTCCAAAATAAGTCCCCCTGCTCACGTTACCTCCAGAATTATTTATTCACCCAAAATCGACGTCATATCTACCATCTACTAATGCTAAGTAAACACATTTGTACCCCGTATACACGTTTCCAGAAGTTAATTAAACAGTAATGTAAATTACCGGAAATAAAGTCGCGAGTGAAGAAAGAAAGTAAAAAATGTTCAGGTTGCGCAATGAAGCAGTAAAATATTTACACCAGAAATAGTTTTTTTCAGTTTCGAATGCAGGTGGTCAAACCACGAACTAACGAATCATCAAACGCGGACGCAGAAAACAGACACACCAGTCAAATAGTGCTAACTGAAGACGTTTCGTGTGAGTACAAGGCCTGAAGCGCTTTGCTATTCTCCTGCTTAATCGCCCAGCTACGAACGGATAAAAAAAATAACTATAATAATTATTATAATAATTTGAAAGGGGTACGAAAATTATCTTAAATCTTTTGGCCAAAGTGTTGAGAATTTAATTGTAAAGAGAGCAAAGAAGTATGATTTCATGAACTGTGCAATGCTCCCCTTTCGTGGTTGATTGTTTTGGAGATTAAAGAAAACAAGGAAACATAATAGACACAACACAGAAAATGACAACGAGCTGAAAAAATGAGTATAGAGCAGTAGTATGGCTAGGATTGCGTTTTAATGTCTTCATTAAATGTAGAAAAACTCAAAGTCAGTTATTATGTGGTTCGGGTTAACCGGGAATTCCACCAAGATTTTCGGCTTGGGGATATAAAGGCAAAATTGGAATTGCGTGAGTAGAGTTTTGTTCGAGTGTTATCGATTTCGACCATAAACATAAAATTGGGAGCCCGTATCTCCAAAGACTATGAAGTTTCCTTCTGGACTACAAACAATTTCAGAATAGATTCTTTCCATATCAGTTTTCGTTTGATTATCTCAAGAACGAATATCCTTAACATGTATATGAACACTTCTGATTTTATTCGCTATAAACTGAATAGTATCTACTCGAGCTTTCAAATCAGCATGTTACTGCGTCTAAATATTACTTATTTTCTAATCCATAATAGTTTCAATACACTCTATTCCGCCAACTAATTGTCATTCTGGAAGAGGACGAGATGAGTGCATCAATACCAGAGATGCTGCAAAGATGTTTTGCTATGGGGTAAAGTAGTGTCGAAACAAAGTAAACTTAAACCGATTTTTAACATTAAAATTATGAAATATGGTGTGAGTCTTCCTTTTTCGAGGGGTTACATCCCCCATTAGTGTGTCTGACAAAATCTCTGATCAGAGCTTCTTAGCTGGCGAACTGAAGTACACGCAGCGTCGGAGTTTGTATGCACTTAAGGAAACAGAAATGAGCAAATAATCGCAAAATTCGTTTTTATTCAGTGTAATAACGAAGAACGTAATATGTTTAAATATTAAGTATTCATTATCATGAACGAACACTTGTAGCGTAGGCTTCACCGGTTGACCGTAGCTATGTTAGTAGAGCGCCGATTTAGCAATCGGAAGGTTCTGGAAACAATCTCAGCGGCAGCCCATTATGATTTTCCAGAGTTTTTCCTAAGTCAGACCAGGCAAGGGTCGAAATGGCACACACAAATTGGAACAAGACCGACTACCTTCAAAGAACATCTCTCCCACGCTGTGGCGTTCTTGGTATCATGATCACGTTAATAGTCGTCAGTTTGTCGATTAATTAAGTACATCAGAATGTAGTGTCACTGTCTTATCTTACGCATATTCACGCTAGCGTTTGGTAGAATAATATCAAAGAAGGTAATTTGGAAATTAGTCGTTATAATTTGTTTAATTATGACCTTTAGGCATATCTGACTCTGGCTGGGATAGAGATGAGGGAGATTTGGAAGGGTAGAGGTCAAAGCCTTAAGGTTCTATCCTGGCATTCGCCTTGTGAAACTAAGATAACCCTTGAAAAAACTCATGGAGGATGATCGACCGCGAGGTTTGAATCACGTACCTACCTACGAGTCAACTGATTTGGTCTGAGTGTATCACTGTTTAAATAAATTTTGTCTCGCCGTTCTGATCCTAGATTCCTAAAATCCATAAATCAATTCAATTCGTGCCCCGAAGATATCCTCAAGGGCAATATGTATCTCTTGTAATGCTTGGGACTCTTTCATAAGATAGGAGCCATTCCTCAGTTGGTACAGTAAAGAAATTTAGATCTCAAAGAAATCGTTTTGTTTAAATTTTCTATTTCAATTACTTCCCACCAAACGAATACAAGAATAGTGCTGTAATCAAAGCATTATTTTCTTCCCTGCCTTTTAGGCTTAAGGGAAATGATCTGGGAACGTACTTTGCAGATTTTACGATGTATCTTATTTCAAGGAATTGCACAGCCATAATTTTCAAAGAACTTGTTGATTTGTAACTTGCTAAACGAGCTTCTAATGACTCAAAGTCGTTTGATTTTGGAAAAATAAACGCATAGAAAACGAGGGAGCTAACCTCTCGGCCATTCCGAGTTCTAATTGTCTGTGTGTTAAGGAGATGAATATTACTTCTTCATCCTTTGGATTTTTGTAGATTATTTTTGCTGAATTAAATTTATTTAATTTAAGGCATTGAGGCATAGGACTCTGGTTGGGGTACGTGAGGGAAAATATTCAAGGAAGATGTCAGTCAGGGCCTCAGTTAAGGTGCCATCCCGGAATTTGCCTGGTGTGACTGAGAAAAACCCTGTACAGACCTCAATCAGGATGTCCGGTCGCAGGGATTGAACATATAACCTCCCGAATGCTAAGCCAACGTTCTACTACCGAGCTACGACAGTTGTTTTGTGTTTATATTTTGTGCTTTCTCTCTTCAATTGGTAAGAACGGGATTCTAACTAGTCATATTTAGGTTACTATTACGACATGTTAAATTCTCAAAACACCGTGTAATTACCTTAAAAGAACGACAATGGACAATGCGCCACATAATATTTTACATTAGATATAGATTTCTTACTACCCTTCCGAGACCAAAGAGACCAATTTCTTGCGCCATGCATTTTCCATTAAAATACATAAAATAGCATCTTGCACATTCGTTTCTTTAGTAAAAAAAATCAACTAACGGGTATCTCATCTTACCCTTACACTTTCCTTCATAAAGTTTTTATATTGTTCGAATCTTGACAACGAGTTGTCCCTGTAAACACGAATGTTTTGGTGAAACTAGCGTCACAACAGCAACTGCATTTCCAACTGAAAGAAGCTTTATGTTGTTTTTTCTTTTGTAAAACAAAATCGTATATATTTCATTTTAAGGATAATGTATTTAATAATTAGGAAGATTAAATAATACTATAGAAGTGTTAAATGCTAGAGAAAAAGCATAGTTTAATACTGTATGGTCAGCAAACATTGGGTTTGTCGCCATAAAAGTTATCTGTCACTAACTGGGAGGAAGCACTTTAATTATTTTTGTTAAAGTTTAAGGAAACGGACCAGGTATAAACCTAATTTGCAATATTGGGGCCTCTTCCTATCTAACCAACTATTTGAGGAGCAGTAGTGAAACCTTGCTGTCACGGATTTGCAGGAGATGATAATATAGAGTAATTGGAGAATGAACCTGCAACATTAAGTTGAAAATCGTAAGGATGTCATAAGTGTGGAGGAGGTTTGCTGGGCAGTTGGCCCTCAGTCGGGGCACACATTTGACTTGAAAGAAGCAAAGAAAGACGGACGTGGATTGGTCTAGCCTTGGAAATATAGCAAATAAAAGTCTAAAAACATGGATCATCACAATCGAAGGAAACTCAGATAGGATTGTACGCAATGCAATATAGATGCAAAATAAATGCAGTTTGAAAATTATAGAAATATGTTCCAATAACGTCAAGCTAGGGCGAGGAAACCAAAAGTCAGTACGAGGATGTACATAATATTTTAGACAATAGCAGATCACATTGTATACTTCTAAC
>JAGDQP010074929.1:0-10217 GCA_022664845.1 Lepisma saccharinum | reverse complement strand
AGCCTAGTGAAGCGGATTGGAATGCATTAAAGAAGATTTTAAGATACTTAAAAGGAACATCAAACTATGGTATCTTATACAAGAGAAGCAAGGAAGCAGATTCAACTTTGTGTGGATACAGTGACGCAGATTATGCTGGTGATGTGAAGACGAGAAGATCTACCAGTGGTGTATTAATTATGTTTTCTGGTGCAGCGATTTCATGGAAAAGCAAACTTCAATCAACTGTGGCATTATCGACAACTGAAGCTGAATTTGTGTCAGCGTCGGAAACAGCGAAAGAAATTTTGTGGTTATCAAGATTGTTGAGTGAATTAAGTGCAATCAGAAAAGATGATATACCTGTGATTATGGTAGATAACATTAGTGCTATTAAGCTCGCGAAAAATCCCGAGTTTCACAAGAGAAGTAAACATATTGAAATCAAACAGTGTTTTGTGCGTCAGTGTTGTGAAGAAAAGAAATTGCAAGTGCTATACGTTGAATCTGAGAAACAAATTGCTGATATATTAACAAAGCCTCTTGAAAAATCTAGATTTACCATGCTCCGTCACAGTATGGGGGTTTGTGTGTAAAATTACATATAAGAGAGGAGGAGGTAGCATAAATTTATTCTTTTGGAGGAAGTGTTGAGGCGAAAAGAATAAATTGATCTTGTTGTTGGTGACATCTATTGTCAGATTTAATAAGTATATGAATGGTAGCATTACTGCTGATATATAATCTTGTCTCGCAGTATGATCGTCTCTTGTTTAGTTTTCAGTTTTCAAGGACAATATGGCTGAGATCAGTCAGAAGCGTATTTCGTGTTGCAGTTAATGTGTTTTTTTTTTGGTGCACCAAAAGTATTCTTGTTTTCGTTCTTCTTATCACACATAATATTTAAATATATGGGACTCAAAGTTTTTTTGTGTCTTTCACTGCAACAACCCGATCTCTGCTAATTAAAAATTCAACAAATAGCTTCACTTTTGTTTACATTTACCTTGATTTTCCATTTTGAGAACCATTTTTCAAGTGCTTTAAGGTGTTTTTGTAAGTATGTAGCTGCTTGATTAGGTTGCCAGCTATTTGCATAGATACAGGTATCATCTGCAAATAAGGCAATGTTGGTATTTGTGCTTTTAGGAATATCGTTTATATATATGCTGAATAAAGTGGGTCCAAGGAGTGAGCCTTGTGGGACACCTGCTTTTATGCGTCTGGGGTTAGAGTTTTTGTTCTCGACTGATACATAAAAATTTGTGTTCGTTAAATATGATTTCAAAAGGTAGATCAAATTTTCTGGAAGTTTAATAGTTATTAATTTATATAGGAGACCAGTGATCCATACTCTATCGAAAGCTTTTTCTACATCTAGAAATATACTGCTGGTACTTTGATTTTTGTTGAATGCGTCTGTTATATGTTCTGTAAGGCGTACTAATTGGTGTGTTGTGGAGTGTTTACCTCTGAATCCAAATTGTTCCTTAATAAGAATGTTTTTGGAGGATAAATGTTTGTTTATTGTCTTAAGTATAACAGATTCAGTAATTTTGGCCATTGTGTTTAGAAGACTTATTGGTCTGTAGTTCTGGGGGAACTTTAGGTCTTTACCTGGTTTAGGAAGGCATACGACTCTTGCAGATTTCCAACATTGTGGGAAGTGAGCCAGTTTTATTATGTAGTTGATTATCTGAGTTAAGTAGGCTATTGCTTCATCTGGGAGATTTTTCAATAAAATGTTTTGAATATTATCAGGTCCACTAGCTTTGAATGGTTTCAGTTTTTTAATGATTGCAACTATCTTCTTTTTCTTTATGCTCTTAGATATTATATTATGTCCTCTATCAAAAAAGTCTGTAACTATTCTTTTGACGTTCCTATCGTGTAATGGATCTGCCGGTGTTGTATTAGGTTGGAATGATTTCTCAAGCGAGTCTGCTAACGCATTTGCTTTATCTGTACTCGAGTAAACTAGGCCATTTTCACCATGAAGAGAGGGGGTGGGGGTGTATGGTTTTGTCAAGTTTTTGGTTACTTTCCAAATTGAGTTATCTGCTATTTGTAACCTGGCAACCTTGTCTTGCCAGGTTTGTTGTTTGTAGTTTATTATCTCTTTCTTAATAAATCTCCTTAAATTATTAATTTGATTTTTATATCTGGGGTCCCGTGTTCGTTGGAAAGTTTTTCGAACGTTATTGCGTAATTGTATTAGCTTTTTAATGTGTGTAGGAAGTAAGGGTGTGTCGCGTTTTGGTTCCATAATAGGTATTGAGATGTCTTTAGCTTGTGTGATTATATCTGTGAGCTCTGTAGTTGCAACTTCCAGTTCTAACACGTTACTGATACAATGCTCCCGTGGAATGTTGTTTCTAACTGTCTCGGAATAGTGTCCAGTTTGCTTTTGCATAATTTGATATTTTGGGGTTGCTATCTATGTCAGGTTGTTCTCTAATAGTTACTAATATTGGAAGGTGGTCAGAGTCAAGGTCATCCGTCACCTTGATTTCCAGATAGAATGGTACAGCTATGGATATAAAGATTGTCGCATGTCTTTAGAGATTATTTCCCAAATTCCCAGCTATTTCCCTCGCAGAGGGAATTTCGGAAATTTCCCGCAGTTGAGGGAAGTTCACTGACGTTGAAAAATATGAACATAATTCGACATTAAAGCCCATTACAGAACAATTGTGATATATATTGTAATTATTTTCACAAAAAAATAAGGGATTACAAATCAAAAAGAAGGTTTTAAAATAATAATAATAAATTAAACACTGAATGTGATATCAATCCACAGTCTTACATTGAAATTTAGTAAAATAAACGGTGTCTAGTATTTAAGATGTTGGACGAGTGGTTATCTTTTTCGACTCATAATGAATTTTCATTTTGTCACGGGTTCAAACCCTGGTCGTCGATAAATAACAATTTAAAGTGTAGATTAATACGGATAATCTTCACTTGTATATATTTTTTCGTTTGATATCTAATTCAAATATGATCCTTTTATATGTTACTGTTCATTTAAGCCATTTTAATAACCTTTCTACTATTCTTAGTAAGGAGACGTAATCTTAAAACTGACGGATATCTTTTCAAAAGAACCTAAGAATGTAAAGAAATGTCCGTCCAAAATGTTTATGAATAAAACAATTTAGTGGTTACTGATTTCATTTGAACACTAGCAGTAATTGCCCCTACTCTCCCAACAAAACAAAAGTTAATGAGATCCGAAGCTTTAAGTTACTTCTTGAGTCTAGGTCATATTAGGCTGGTTTACCTAGCAGTGGCTGGTGGGGGTTCCCACTTGGTTTATAATGTAACTCACTCTATGGTTTATGGAACTCGGAAGTTCATCGCCGCAGTAACAAACGTTCGCCATTGGATTCTATCCTGGGCAACATCAAGCCAGTTTTCATCACGAACACCTACTTCTCGAATATCTCTTCTAATATTGTCCTCCCAACGACGTCTCGATCTTCTCAATGGTCTCCTTCCATAAACCTTCCAACCAGGATATAATATAATCTTCGGTTTTCCTCCATTCGAGCTACATGGCCTGCCCACCGTAGTCGTCGCGATTTCATTATTTTTACAACATCTGGTGAATCTTACAGTCCGTGGAGTTCTTCATTATGCAGCCTCCTCCATTCTCCAGTCATCTCGTGGTTTACCATCGCTTGTTTTAAATACTGCTGGTAGCGGTAATACAGAGTAATCCATATAAACATTAAAATTTCAATTACTTTATTACTTCCTTGCGGAAGTAACAGTGAGTTTGAGATTGCATTGTATTGTCGAATTGACTGCAGAATCCGTTTAGGGGCCCTCGTTGAAATTAAAATACGATTATAGTCCATTGTTGACTATTGTTAAAAAGTTGAACAGTAAAAGCCTATATAGGCTTTATTTTCTGCCATCTAGGCTTCACTTACTACGGCTACCGCTGCTCTTAGGTCTCTTAATAGCAAAGCTACAGCAAAAGCATGGTGTCAGTCCGTCCATCCGTGTCCATAAATTAAATCTCAGGAACTACATAGTGTATAGAGATGCTTGAGATGTCGTTGGAAATGTCTAAGTTAGACTAGCTCAGAGCCCCTGGAACCGTCTTGATTGGTGCAGTAATTTACTGTTGCCAGCACATTTTCTAAAATTAAATTGTTCAAATTGTTTCCATTCAGTTAGATTTAGCTGCGCCAAACTTGGTGCTATGACGCACTAGAATAAGCGAGAAGCATTCGACGTTTTAAGCAGTGGGGGTTTCGTAAAACAAAGAAAGGAATTGAACTTTGTCTTAACGTTATTGACATGTCTCCTAAAGAGATATCGGAGTTGACATTGTTACGGGAAATGCGCTATAAGATGTCTGAGGAGTGAATTCAGCAGAATTGCATTAGTTAGTTAGAATGTTCAGATGCAAGATGGGTATATGGGCTTTTGAATGATATTGTCTTTCATAAATCTATTTACAATATTGAAATCACATGATTTAGGGAAAGAACCTTCGAACTGAAAGTCTTCTGAAAAGCTATTATTGATCCTTATAGATCAGCTACGTGATCTATATTCAGTTGCATTTATTTTAGGTTAGGTTTGGTGAATAGCTTAAGTGGGCTCGCCATATAGATAATAAGGAATTGAATTTTACAAACATTACACTTAGCATTCACATTATTCGACGCAATACAAACACACTGAGAGAGCACACGTTGCCAAACAACTCACTTACCAGTGTTGCCAGCCTATTTTCTATAATATTATTTTTACTTTTACATTGCTTACATTATTTTTAGTCATAGCAGCACCACACTTGGCATAAACATTGGCTCAATAGGAACATACAACAGGTGTTCCCGCTCCCCAGGGGTCCCGTTGTCAGTGTTGTCTGACCATGCCAAAATATATCTCATGAATCGTAAGGTTTAGAGACATGCATTGAGTGTCATTCGGAAGGTCTTATACTAGCTCAAAGCCGCCGAAACAGTCTTGTTTGATGTAGTTCAGGGCTGCCAGCACAGTTTTTAAAAATAATCAATTATTCAAATTGATACCATTCAGCTACATCTAGCTGCGCCAAATTTGGTATAAACATTATTCGACGCAAGTTCTGTGAAACTTCTAATCCAACAAATAGTAATAGTGCTGCTCCTTCTGACTACTACTTTAATATACCGAAAAGTCAGATAGATTAGTGAGTGCGTGAAGCCAACGAGCCAAACGCAGAATTAATTCCAAATGAAAGTTACGTCAGCACGGAGAGTGGGTAATTTTGTCACACGTAGAAATTTAAAAAAAAACTCTCTAGTCTAACATGACTTTTCTAAGTTATTTCCATGAAGTGAATAACGCTTTCATAATGCGTATAATGAAAAAAAAAGAAAGAAAGAAAGAATCTAACCAGACTTGTCTTGCCTGTGTCCATGAATTCTGTAAAATTTTGAAATTGCAAAAGAAAAAATAACCTTGAATTTCGAAGCTATTTATGTGAATTTTGTTGAATATTGAGAGAGGAATAATTATTTATAAGTAAAAAAAAAGTAAGAAATATCACCTGAGAACAATACCATGCCTCACTACCAGCAATCCTACGTTCTATCCACTAGAGCAATTCTTTATTTTTCAAAGATCAGGGATGACTATGACTAATAACTTCTATGTTTAGAGGTATCTATAGTTAACATAATTTATTAACCACTTGCTTCTGGCAAAATACTTAGATTGGAAATCACAAAATGTCACAAATCATGTAGGTTATTTATTTATTAATAGGTGGCAGCAAAAAAAGATACATTATAATGTAGTTGAAATTAGCATGTAGTTTACTCATTTACTGAAAGATGGCACTAGTTAATTTAGATTCTCTTTAAGTGGTTGATTGAAATATGTATGATTGACATTCAATGAAATCAGTATTCGATTGGTTTGTAGAAACCAAGTCGTCACATTTTGCGATACAACACATATACAATTATAATAAGCCCTTTTTAGTATTCAGGTTGGTAATTTTTAATTTGATTTTTATGTTTTAAATTTATTTATGGCATTTTGGCATCTTTGACTTAGTCCAGGATTCGGCTAGATAGAGGATTAGGAACGTATTGGCCAGTGCTTTATTTTATAAAGAAAAACAAAGCTTTCTGACAAGGCTGAATTCTTTGAACTGAAAATAACTTCAATACGTTTGAAGTTATTTTTGTTATCAAAGAATTCAGCCTTGTCAGAAAGCTTTGTTTCTCTTTATTCAGGATGGATACAAGGCCATATTGTCATAATATCCATGCTTTATTTAATGTGCCATGATGGCGACTGCCATGTGAAACTAAAGAAAACCGTGGAGAACTTCAGTAAGGATGCTTGGCGCGGAGTTCGAACCCACGTCAGATGTGGTATTAGTGAATTGTGTGTTAGAAACAAATGATACAATGCAAAAAATATATATATTGTGGACAGGAACAAATATGAGCACTGGAATGAACAGGGCTTGTTAATTCATAGGTTAACATCTTGTAATAATGCCAAAGTTATATAATAATATTTTCTCTATATATTTGCAAGAGAAACAATAACATCTATTAAAAACCTTCTAACAGAATATTGTATACCATGGCGAAAACAATCATTCAGAAACTGGAGATGGATGTCTTACCCCATTTCGACATACTTCCCAGACCTTGCACCTTCGGGTCATCATCTATTCCATTCAGTGTCAATTGCATTGTGTTGCAGTTCCTTCTGCGACAACGCGACCTTGAACTCTTAGTTAATGTTTTGTTCGCTCAGAAACAAGAAAGTGACCGTGGAGGGAAAAATTCCGAAAAATTGGAGGCAGTTGTGCAGAATGGGAGAGAATATATTATTTATAAATGTTCTGGAATAAGCGTCTTTCTTGATTCGTGGTTAGTGTTTGGATAGAAGGGTAAAGACACAAATTCTGCATCAACCAAATAGTTCATAGTACGTCAAACTTTTCTTCCGCGTAAGTATTAATATGCATAAATAATAGGCATGTATAAATGTGTAAACAAAATGTACATATCCTCCCGTATAGCCTGCAAGATCTCATATTCTTTCAAGTGTTTTGTTTTTTCAGTAGTTGGAGTTTTGTGAGCAAATTGGAATTTCGGGGGAAAATTATATAATTTGCAATTTTCCCGTTAAGAACCCCAGTAGCAACCGCAGTTATCGAAAATGCATGAAATTCCCGTTGGGCTAAAAATCTGCAACGGCATGAAGATTCGTTTTATAAGCCACACCACACATACATATTTTCCTTTTCGTTTCCTTTAATGAAAGGACTTTGAAAAACAGAAGAAAAATATTATAGTGTCTAACTAGAAAAACTATTCAAAAATTTTAACCAATATGGTATTGACTTATTGCATTATTTTTGTCACAAACGCCCATTTGACAGCATTGCTAGGAAACGCGATAGAGTCGCCTGCATTATGTTATTTTGTATATTATCTTTTATATAAGCGTGCCACCCTTGAAAAGGAATCACGTAGTTCAGCAGAATACTAAGAGATGGCACCACAACGCTAACAGATGTTAAAGGGAAGTCAATGTGACCTTGATAATAAAAAATATTAAACCTATTTCTGTAACGTGCGTAAAATTTTGAAATTACGTGTAATGAAAATAATCTAACCTGTCGTTTCTATCTTATGTCAATGAATTAGTAAAATGTCTAAAAATGCAAAAGAACCAAAAGGGAGATTCTTAAGTCGTAAATATCTTTAAAAAATATGAAAATATATAAGGTGTAGTCGAGTATCAAATCAGGGTCACCCAACTAGAAATGGTGGAGTGCGTTTCGCGACCATGCGGCCCGGAATACTGTTGCATAGTGAAATGTCAGTGTTCAACCTATTAGCACAAATAACTAGATTGATATTTTGTCGTTTTTTAATACATGTAAGAAGCTTGTTGCATATTTCTGGTTAGGTCAATTAAGTCAAATTAGGTTAGATTTAAGTTAAATTTTAGGAGCAAGCTACTACAGTTTGAGAGGCATGGAAATACATTTTAGGTCAAGGCAAAGGTAACCCTGTCCGATGCGTACGCCTCGTGAAAAGCACGTAGAGGATGTGGAGGTAACGCTTCGAATATTCTCGATCCACGGCATAAAGTGAGGTGGTTAGTTCACGCGCGACTGAATTCGATTTAATTTTTTGTTTAATCACTCACAAGACTTAAGTCCCATTTACAAGTGACATAGTGACAATCGGCCTGGTGAACCAATAGTGGTTTTACATTGCCTTCTACCGAATAAAGATTATGTACGAAGGACGAGACCTACAGTTTA
Organism: Lepisma saccharinum; assembly: GCA_022664845.1. Taxonomy (NCBI): domain Eukaryota; kingdom Metazoa; phylum Arthropoda; class Insecta; order Zygentoma; family Lepismatidae; genus Lepisma; species Lepisma saccharinum. The sequence continues at coordinate 1,927 of JAGDQP010074929.1, read as the reverse complement.
ACATGGGCTACGAACCACTTATATTTCTAATGTGACTCGAACCAGGGACCCCTTCATTACAAGATAGTGAGAGTTACCATTCACCTACAGGAACATTATCACCCAAGGTGCCCAGAAATAACAAGGTAAAAAAGGTAAAGCTATATCCTGTGCGATCCGCACGCGCTTTGAACGGCGCATGGGGATGTGGAGGTTTTCTTGACCTACGGTACTAAGTGAGGTGGGGTGGTTAGTCCCACGCTCGACCGCCTTTACCTTCCCAGGGTGCCCACGAGTACCAAGGACACTCCGGTACTCAATTTTATAAGAGGCTGAGTGAACCTCAGAGCGACAGGCATGGGAACACTGCGAGAAACGTCTCCAGTGTCCTGGCCGGGATATCAACCCGGTTCGCCCGATTCGTAGTCAGACGCGCTACCGTCTGAGCCACGGCGACTCCTTGAAATAACAAGGACACTCTGAAACTCAATTTGATAAGTGGATGAGTGCGAGAAAAGTTTCCAGCGTCCTGGCCGGGATTTGAACGCGGCCTCCCGATTCGCAGTGAGATGCGCTGAACACGGCGGCTCCCAATTCAATTTGAGAAACATCAGAATTCATTACTTTTTGAATTTCGTGGTAAACCTACTTCGCACAGAAAGTAATATAAATCCACACAAATGCCATGCACAAATACGAATTAATGCTGAGTAAGCGGCAGCGAGAGAAGGTGGGTTAGTAAAGACCAGGTTATATTTGTCCGTTTTTCATTCCGTCCCTCCTTATTTAGTGTTTTCTGCGTTGATTGCTCGTTCTACATGTGTGTGCTGCATTTGGTAATTCGAGATACTTCTTTCCGGTGAATTTTTGAAGTTGGTTCCCAGAATGAAAACTGTTACCTTAAGTTAGCTTTGCGGACCCTCAGAGACCGAGTGATGTTGCTGAAAACACAGTTAGGATGTAATATCGTTAGTGAACTTAACTGGTTAAGATATCGCCAAATCTAAAATAAGTAGATTGATCGCAAAATACATTATTCAATTTCCACGGTCGCACAGCGTACAATACTCTGTATAGTCGCAACTTCCACAGTCACAAAACGCATGGATTCCTAGAAGCGTGGCGCTCTGCCCACTACTCCAAGCATGGCACAATAAACCAATGCTTTGTCAATGTCTTTATCCTTCTCGTAGTGCAACATAATCTTAAGTCATATTACCCAGTGGATTGCTTTCTGACGGCGATACAGCCTATTGTTGCGTGCTGTTATATCTTTTGTTGGCAATAATTAATTTAATTTACCAACTGAAAATCTAAGGCGTATGTTTACACAAGATGTAAATAATAAATAATAATTTCCTGCGCACTAGCAATGTTGCGTAACTAGCTACTTGTATGTCGAAAAATATTTACTGTCAATAATTTAGTAATTCGCAAATGGTGATCTTTTGGAAATCAACACACACTGGTAACGCTGCTTGCTTGCTATCCATAAGTTTATTGTTACCGTAATTCAAGGGAAAATTTCATTTGTTGTCATTTACGGAAAATTTTCTAGTTTTCAGGAGTTAACTAGATATCTTTGGTAATGGCGGCGTAAGGAGGTCCATTTCACCAGCCCCCCAGTTCAAATAACTCAAAATATTTCTTTCCCAATCGTTTGTCCTTCGTTTGTCCCCATTTGTCCCGAAAAAATATTCGTTTGTCCCCTCATCGTTTCCGAGATATAACAGAAACAAAGTGAGGGGCTGGTGAAACGACAGCCCCCCCACATCGCCAAATTAAAAATTTATTTTTCCCATTAGTTTATGCTTCGTTTGTCCCGAAAAAAATTTCGTTTGTCCCGTCACGGTTTCCGAAATATAGTGAGTTCAAAGTGGAGAGGATGCCCCCCCCCCCCCCCTCTTCAAATTCAAAATTTATTTTTACCGTTCGATTGTGCTTCGTT
>JAGDQP010074927.1:0-10217 GCA_022664845.1 Lepisma saccharinum | reverse complement strand
GCCATCTTTTGTTGGAGATCGTTGCTTTACATTAACCTTAAATTGTTTCCGAAGCGTAAATTACTTGTAAATATTCAAATTCTTTTGTGTGCGCAAATTTATTACCGTCATACTACCAGATGAGAAAACTACACTGGGGTTTATGGCCTGCAAAAGAGAAATGTATAACACGCAACTGGTCTTCGGCCAGCCATTTATATATATAAATAAAGACCCGTGCGATGTAGGTAATTCACGAAGGTTTTTAAGAGGGACATAAGTAAGTGGTTTCAGTAATGGATCAGTATTGCTGCCTCGAAATAAGACAAAAAGAATGTGGGAACAGACACCTTCTCATTCGCAGCTTGCATGCAAATTATTCAGTGTTTGATTTAATCTCAGTGAAGGACAATCGTACAAGACGTGAAAGCGAGGTACGAAACTGCATATCACGTAACTGGTATTTTTGTTACTCTGTACGTTGGCATAGTGAATCACGCTGCTTTTCAACGTAGAGCGTTATCGAACGTTGGCAACAAGTTGGTATTAAGTTAGTCAGTTCGATGGTAGAAGCAAACTTCTTTCCGAGTATTACCAACTTTTTTGTTTTAAAGTTCTGTAGATTTTATGAGCGATATGTGTAATGTATCCTAAAAATAAACTCTCTTTTTTTTTTCAGCCTAAGGGTCCATCTCCAATGAAGAAAGTTCCAGATAACCCAACGGAAAGGCATCCTGTAATGCTTCTAAATCAAATGAGGCCAGGAGTACAATTTAACGAAGTAAGCGTCGAGGGAGCACCTCCAAATGTGCAGTTCACAATGTCTGTTACCGTGGATAATTCCGTATACAAAGGAGTTGGTAAGTACTTTATTCCATTCAAGCTACAGTGAGGAATATTTCACGCATACAGATAGGATATTTATCTTGCAAATTAATACTCTAAATCTAATTAGATTGCTTCCTGTTGTTTGCATAGTCGAGGCGGGTTTTCATGAGGACAGTATAACGTAGTCGCTAATATTAATATCATTATAATTTTAGAATTCAGACGTATTGAAGTTTTACAGGGTTCCTGTGTTCTCCCCTAGTTGTCATGGTTTAACTGTTGACATTTTGCTATGTCGACGAGAGAGCGTAGCCTGCCTTGCAGGCCGGCAGGTGAACCGAGATCAAAAGTGTGCATAGATGTACGGGTCGGCCGCTGGAGGCAGTTACATTCTGTGAAATAAACAGTACCATTGATATTGATATTTTACATCAGAAATGGGAAAATTTGTTGAAAAAATTCATGCAAAAGCATTGATCACAAAAGGGTATATGGCGGAGTAATATTAAATAAACAGCAGTGACTTTTTAAAACGTAGAAGTAATGGAAGTTTTTGTAAGTTTTGAAACGTAGGTCCAACAGACCATTTAGAGCTGCTTTGGAATAGTCGAAGGAGGATATAGAAGCTGCGGCCTTCGCCAGCTGATGTCCTTGGGCAAAGTCTTCCCCTCCCCCCTCTCAGATTTATCGTATTTACCCGAATCTAGGACGCATTTTATTATTATTATTATCCAAAATCAAGGCGCGTCTTAGATTCGAGTTTTGCAAGTTTATGCCTACATTTTGTGCTGTCGGTAAGACCCAGTTTAAAGTAGAAAATGATTGGATTGGTTTTTGCCAATGATGATGTACATGTAATATAAATAGACAGCTATAAAAGTAACGGAAGTAAGTGTTGTATTTACACTGAGAAAAAGTACCAGACTCACGTGAATAAATTCCATTGCCGAAAACTTTTTTTTTATTATTATTATTATTATATTCATTTTATTTTTTAACAAATATTACGAATGCGTCTTACAAGTTGGTTCCAGGAAGCAGCAGCTTCAGCGAAGGTTTTGTAAATTCCCGGTCGCTGGCTAGCCAACCCTAAAGGCTTCCTTAGCCGTCCGTCCGATGCTGGTCTGTATCCATACATGATGTATTAGAATGCGACCGACAGACTTTGAGGGATTATATAGTACATCAAAAAATGAGGCGAAAACTATGTGGGAGATCAATCCAGATCCTGATAAAATTGGATTATATACTTCTGGATGACCAAAGAATCAGAAAAGATGTCATGGGATGGTAACTCCTCTTCCTGTGGAGTCAAAGAAAGAAGTTCGTAGGTTTCGATCTGTTTAAGAATTCAGAAATATCAACAAACCTATGTCAGTGCCTGTACGCGCACATCACCTGTTATTTTAAATCATCAGTAATGCACTTTAGACTTGCCTGCCCCCGTTAACATCTCGTATTGATTAAACTTAAGGTCTCTACTAAACCTGTGTCTAATCATCCAGTTCAATCGAGTGGAAATTCCGCTTCGTTTCGGAACTCTACGGCAAGCGTGGGCTTCATGTGTCGAATACCGTTACCACTAGAGCTGATGCGGCATAATATCGTAATCACTGCTATGTAATCGAAAAATTTGTCTATCCCAGACAAATTGAAGTCTGTTGAATTATGTAATCCTTACTCGTATGTGTTACGCAACCATGCATGTTTTTAAAAGTACAAGGTGTCTACCACCCTGGGGAAACTGAGAACTTGGAATTTTATAAATCTGGAAAACTCAGGTAAATCTATAATTTAAAGGAAGCGCATTAATGAGGTGGACCACTGCCCTAGCAAGGCGGAGGTCGTAGGTTTGATTCCCAGTGCTAACTGGATTTTTGTTTTTTTCATTTCTGAAATACCAATAATGTACAAGATGCTTGGACTGGATTTTGGTGCGATTCTAAAAAATGCCATTGCGTATTTACGTGTTCCACTATACTAAGAACTCATAGAGAATTTGAAAAGAAAAAAAATATATGGAAAACCTGGAAAACTGATGGAATTTCGAGTAACAAAATTAGTAAGACACCATGAAGTCGTTCGTCAAAGGGAATCTCGTGAGATATCGACTTGGCAGTTATTGTTGCCTGTTCTATTGTCATGCCAACCACATTTGCTTCAGAGAATTCCATACTTCCTTTAGGGAATCCCCTGCACACCCATTAGCCAGTTTTGAAATTTTATTTTGTGGGTCTTTCCGCCTCACCTGTAATGTTAACGACGACGTTCTCGGGAGCAGCAGTATTCCCAACTGATTGCTGAAGGAAAAAAACTAACCTAATTTGAGTTTTCTAACTTAATGTGACTTTAAAAGTGCGAAAGAAGTCGTATGGAAAAAAGTTTTTTAAATATAAAGAAAATTGCACTAGTTGGGAATTGTACCCGGGCCGAATGTTTTGGAACTCGTAAGAATCCTAGTTGGGATTACGGGAGGGAACGCGCTAAGGTTGGAAACTATGCTGTCCAGAACACGTTCTGTGTTAACAGTATTGTAAACATGAAGTTACGGAAGTTTCCTACGCCTTCTGCAGCCTGTAGTCCGAAATTACCATCATCAGGGACTAAGACTTCCCTCTTATTGTTTGATGTACTATAATCTCTCTTAGTTTGTCGGTCGAATTGTTACACCCTGCATATCAACCTTCGTCACAAAAGTTCCCTCGGGAACAGTATTGGCGGTTCCAGATCAGGTGAATATGGCAGCCGGTTCAGGACGTGAACTTTATGATCTGCGAGGAGTGCGCGAATTATTGCAGTTGTATGCAGAGAAAGAACCATTCTTGTGTTAAAAGATAATGGCGTCTATTTGGAATGCGTTTCAGATCCTAAGAGTAGCTGGTGGAACGAATTCCTTGTCATTTCGTTTTAATCGATATCGCGCCAAAACCGGTTGGACGAAAGGGATCCTGTACAACGCCACTCTTTTCAGCCAGAATCCATTGAACGGAGTGGTTTGGATATAAAGTCCCATCCTTAGAAGGTGCCCAGCTCCTCTAGTACGTTAGTAATAATTCAATCTCCACTGGATCTATATTGTGCTAAATCAAACATGTCGATAAAATTACCAGCAGGTTTCATCCAGCGTTGCTTCTAGTCTTGGGTCGAGATCTGGTACGCCATAATGCAGTTGATATATAGATTCTCTGAACTTATACGCACTTAAATGCCGATTTTGCAAAAATATGCTTTTAGGCTCTGTGAGCATCGTCAGTAGTTAGCTCCCACTGCCAGGTTCATCTCCACTCAGTCCTTTCCCTCGCAGAACCGTTTAAACTAATCATGCACACCTTTTCTGGTCACCGCACAATCCCCGTAGACGACTGTCAGCATTTCATACACTTTAAAGTGAAACTATATTGATCACTTGATGTGATGTGTCGTCGGACGTGAATATAGTGTATGCAAAATATATGGTAAAGTAAGGTTACTTTTTCAAGATATCCAAGCATTTACACTCAAAAAGGGTGGCCATGGCAGTAGTGTTGTAAATATAGAAAATAAAAAATATATTTTTTCTTTCTTTAAGGCAACAATTTGTAATACTGTCAACATCTTTTTAATTTCTCACCATATAATATATCTGCACCAAACTTACTTAAAAATCATTGAGTACAATGATTTTTGGGTGTTCCCGCCCTCAAGCATTCCAGTTGTCAGTGTTGCCAATCAGTTTTTAAAATATGGTTCCATATTTGTTAGTTTCACGTATCCTCATTGATTTACACAGAATTTGGCATACATGTGCTGGGAAATTCATATGAGTACTTCCGGTTCCGCATTTTTTATTTTTTTTCTGTGATCATGCCGTTGGCAAAACTGCCATCATTTTACTTGTGTGTTGTTACCGCATAATGTAGCATTTTTAACCCAACCTTTTATTTTGAACAATTAAGGGAATTATACTCCACAAATAACTGTGGGTACTTCACAGTTAAGACTTGGTGAAAATTGAAATACAACATATAGAAGTAACTAGGCAAGAGAATTATTTTATTATTAGTCATACTGAGTAATTCCACGATTATACTAAATCAACATGTAGAAAAACTGTAAATTCAATTACTTCCAGATTTTCACACTGACAAATCATCATTCTCTTTAAAATTTGGTGGACAAATTTTGCTCATGCATTAGTTTTTAGTAGCTGAAATTTGTTCCTTGGTTAATGCTTAGGGATGATGCAAATAGATAAACTAATTTATGCATAATTAGTTTAAGAAAAACTTAGAAAGACCCGGAGGGGAGAAAAATAATTAACTTGTATGGCTCAGGCGGTAGCGCGTCTGACTACGCATCTTTCGGCCCGGGTTCAAATACCGGCCAGGACGCTGAGGACTTTTCTCAGTTTTCCCATGCTTGGCGCTCTCAGGTGCATTCAGCCTCCTATCAAATTGAGTACCAGTGTCTCCTTGGTATTCCTGGGCACGTTGAAGGTAAAAGCGATCGAGCGTGGGACTTGACCATCCCACCTCGCTACGTACCGTAGGTCGAGAATATGCCGGGGCGCTACCTTCACATCTCCCATGCGCCGTATCCCACAGGGGATAGCTTTACGTTTTTTATACGATACATTTGGTCCAACGTATTTGGAAAGCATAAATTTTAACTATTGATTCATGATTTGTTAAATGTTCGTTGAATGTTATAAGATGTGGTACTGTATATTGTTCATTCTCTGAAACGTCATTTTAGCCACTAATAATGTTTTTGATTCTCGAAAACTTTTTTCTCTCTCTCTCCAGAGGCCAGTAATGAAATTGTTCTTGTAGTAAAGAGAAAAACCATTTTATACTCATTTAAGTCTTTAAAAAAAAGGAGGGGGGGGGGAACCAATTATCCAACCAAATTTCAAACAAGCCGGGTGCTTTTTCCCTATCATTTCTACGAGTGAATGCCGGTATGATGGCCAAATGCCTTGGCCTTTTTCGTCTTAACTGAGAGTCGTTATTCATCAGACTTGCGGGCCTCAATGGTTCAGTTGGTAGGGCTCTGGTGCTATGGGTCGGCTTTGTTGTGGACAAACACCAAATGCGGTGCGTGAATTTTTCGGGGTTCTCCCGTTTCCTCCCTCTTTCTTCATTCCACCAATTCATCCATCCGGCCTGAGCCGAAGTTGCTTAAAGGCCTTAAAAGTTAAATTCAAATTCATCAGACTTACGCAGTAGCTGCTTTTCTGTCCCATAAATGTTAATAACACCGAATTTCCTGTCACAGCAGGCAAATATTTGGATAATACCTTCAACTTGGACCCTGGCCTGTTCCTCCCCGAATACTTTCCCCTACCGTTTCCCGACCTGAGCCATAGGTACTAAAGCCCATAAATAAATTCGTGTGTACCGTTAGTTATGAGGAATCTGATCTATAGAACTTTGTCTTGATAGCTTGCCGAACATTTGTGTTATTCGTCATTTCATACCTTAAAATTTCATATTAAATTTCATTTTTAAAAACTGGAATAAGAATTAGATATCTTAAGTGATTATGTGCGTTATAATCATTCATGAAGGTAAAAGTGACGAATTGCAGTACCCACAAATTAATATGCAAGTCTTGTTGAACAAACTGCAGTTTTATAAACATAAATTTAGATAATATATGGACTCAGTGTTTATAATCGGACTTCCTTATAGTCACCAAAGTTCCTACGTAAGATTTTAGTATGTGTCTTTATCCTTGGTACTTCATATCCATTGTTATGGATAGCGTATGTAAGATCCACAAAAGTATATTAAGCGGTATAGAATGGGTGAAAATCTTAGTCCTCCCGTAATCAGAGTACATATGCTCCACTAATGTGTGTCAGTTTCAGGCGATGGTAAATGGGAGGACTATAAAAGACTTTCCTTACGTTGCAAGTGACTTTCCTTACGTAAAAAGTGACAATTGCAAATACTGAGAACTAGTACAATCAGTTAAGCAGGAAGTCAACGGGCATATCAGATTGATTGCATAAACTAACTAATGCGTAGTAGGTTCATTTAGAACATGTAAATATTCTTTTCCGAATATTAACAACAAATATTTAGATACAGTTCAAAACCCAGACTGAAATTCATGGTTCAATATGCATAGATGCTACCCTAGGACCATAAGTTGTCAGCAGATATTTTTGCTTCTGTGTGTACCGTGAAAAAAGGATAAAAGAAAATTGATCGAGTTATCTGTTCAGTATGGTAAAGGCAAAATTAATTTTATGGTTGGTAATAGCACTACGGCTTAAGCCTGTCCCGAGGTACAGTAGTTGCTTGGTGATTCCTGAACACGAGGGTGGCATGTTGATATGGGTCCATAAAGAAATACTTCTTAAGTTATTAAAGTTGTTAAAAATATTAACAAGCTTGCTTGACTTGGAAGACTAAAATGGTATATTATTTCTTTCAGGAAAGAACAAGAAAGAAGCCAAAAAGGAAGCAGCCAAAGCAGCGTTGTCTGGAGCGTTTGGTATTAACTACGACGACTAAGATTGTGTTGACATTTTCAGTTTTCATCGTAAATTGACGACCTAGAGAAGGTTTTTAAGTGAAGTGTTAGTTAATTGACTGACGTCAATGGACTTTGAATGTGACGAACTCTATCGAGTAGAGAGAGAGTATTGTGAGAATTGGAACAGCCTGTTCCGGTTTCTGTTATATGTAACCTTTTTCAGCTTTGCAGGAACTTATAGGTGTAGTTCGACATTTTAATGAAACAAGGGAACCTGTATTATATTTAACTTAATTTTTATTTAAACTCAAGATCATACATTTTTTTATGGTTGAGCTGTTGTGTAATTCCCTGGTTACGTTTTGAACAATTTCATCTATTAGTTGGTCTGCAACTCTGAAACAAGAGTTCAGTCTGTACAGTTGTATGCAATAAAAGTACTTCATCTTACGTAAACAATGAAATTTTTAAGTCAAACAATATCTTAGATATAATCCAATATGGTATAACCTAGGGAGGTAAGTAAGTCACGATGAAATTTATCTGATTTCATGAAGGAAGATTTATTATTACTAGTTCTGACTACAAAACATTTCTGCCATTCTTATCAGCTCTACGTGAAAAACTTGTCATAAATGGGTCTTACTTCCTCTGGGAAATTGCAATGTGGAAAGTGTAATCTAGTGAAATAATGCATTTTTTTGTCGCTCGGGAGAACTCCCCTTCTAACTCGCTCCCCCATCCCGTCTCCTCGTTTAAACATTTTTCGTAAGCTTTGCGGTCTAGAAACCTTCGGCCATCTTCTGTGATGATACGATACTTACGTGAGTATATGTAAATAACTGTTTAAATATGCATTTGGCTAGGTAACTAACTTCGATTGTTTGTAAGAAGTCTTATACAAAAATAGTAACACATTAATTGTTGTCAAGCTAGTCACTGATTCTGAGGTCGATACAGTATTCTTTAAATACGGAATTTAGAAAATATACTCAAAGTGGAAATTTGCTTTAGTTTCGTTGTCTCGTTTAACCGAATTTGACGGGTCAAAGCGGGTGATTCGGTTAAATCAAACTGATTTACATACTGTAACCAGTACTGCTTACCAGTAGCAGTACCAGTAAGTAGAGGGATCTGCAAAGGCTAGGGAAAGATAACCCCGAATAAAAATATGTTGGAGGGAAGCAGCTTCACCATTACCACTCCGAGGCTGGAGATGAGAGGAGGATAGCGGACGACGTCTTTGATGTTTGCCTATACTGCGAGGTCGTAGAGCAGACAACTCTACACCGGTAACCATGTCAGGAAATAGTAACATGGTTTTAGAGGTTCTCCTGGGGTAAAATGTACCGGAGGTAAACTAGTCCCCCATTCGGAACTCCGGGCGGGGATTGCATCAGGGGTTCCAAGAACAGATTAAAAAAGACCTTTGGTAGAACGTCGAAACTGGCGCCCTTAAGACGGCAGTACACGAGACCGAGAAGTACGAGCTGGACATACTAGCAATGCAGGAAGTCTGATGGGTCAAAATAGCATTCGACAGAGTAAATACACTTTCTATTAAGGAGGAACTCTGTCACACAATTTTCGAACAGAATTCCTCATTAGGAGGATCGTTTGAGCAGCTTGGAATGTAGTAGAGTTCGTGAACGAAAGACCATCCTATATTACGATACGGACTCGATGGTGCAGCACGGTTTTAATAAATGTCCATGCTCCAACAGAGCAAGCTGATGATGATGAAGATACATATTACGATGAGCTAGATTGTTGTTTCATCGACTACCGAAGTATTATGTGAAAATCGTTTTGGGTAATTTCAACGCAAATGTAGGCAGAGAAGAAAGTTACCTACTATAGGAAAATCTAGTATTCACGAAGAAACCAAGAACAATGGAGAAAGACTGTACCTTCGCGATATCGAAAGTCTTAATAGTAAAGAGCACGTACTTTGAAGAGAAATACACCTGGACATTTCCGAATGGCAAGACGGTTAACCAGATCGATCACGTATCAGTAGATAGAGGTAGACATGCCAACGTAATGGACGTTAGGGCGTCCAGAGGAGCGGAAGGTGACACCGACTATTAGTGATCACAAAAGTGAGGAAAAAGTTATGTATCGCGAACAGCGAAAGCAGAGGATCAAATCAAAATTCGAAGTAAGTTATTAGATAACCCGGGCGTAAAGGGAGATCACAAAATCGAAATCTCAAATAGCTTCGAAGTCTTAGCCGACTTGCGTAATAATGAAGGTGACATAGTAATAATAATGAAATTGATGTGAATAAGATGTGGGAAGCAATTGTACTTACCAACTGTTGACAGGGCCACCTCATCAATTTCCCCTGAGTTTTTCAGTGGTAAACATTCTCACTGAGAATCTAATCTGACACGTCTTACACCGAAGGGTGAAGTTATTAGCCATATTAACAACTAGCATTAACAAATTTGTAATTTAAAAAAAGTTCATGTGGTTTAGTGGCTACCGTGAAGCATTTGAATCATCACTACTGAGACACCCATATTTGATCTCTACTGCCAACCATTCCGTTGAAAATATAGAGGTTATTTTTTCTGTTTCGTCAAGTGAAAGTCATGATGGTTCATAGAATAAGACGATTGTCATTCTCCTCCATCTTCATATTTGTAATGGGTTTAGTGATTCTCAAACGGTGTACCTCGAGGACCGCGCGATAGACTACTGATATGACATTAGTACATGGTCGAGAGCATTCCTGATGTGGACAGATTTTCGAGCATGGAAAGTGGAAGTGGTTCTTGTGATTAGCGAAGAACTCTGAAGGATTCCACTCTTTGGAGGCTACTACCAATATTTCTGCTGCCACGATTAGGGTCTGAGTTGTGGGACGGACTCCTTAGAAGCTACACCACCAATTGCAGTAACTTTGGAAGACCCGACTCTTGACTGCCCGGAAATGACGT
>JAGDQP010074924.1:0-10218 GCA_022664845.1 Lepisma saccharinum | reverse complement strand
TTGGTTGGACTGGATGGATCTTAGTGGGCAGTCTTTGTTCCATATCTTAGGGCGCCCAAAGTCCATATGTTGCTGGAGACAGAATTACCAAGTAGGCTAGATCAAAACGTTTTCTTTATATTCATTTGTAAGGGAATTTTAAGTTCTATTTTTTGTTCAGTGAGTCAATGTGGGGTGTTACGTGTTTTGAAAGTCGAATTTCATTTGTCTAACAAGTTCTGGTTTTCCTGAAAAGGAAGACCCTTGCGTTTTACATTTTTGTTCGTAAGTTTTGTCTTCCCTCTCCCAGAGAAATGAAATCTTTTTGTTCAGAGGAAGTCCATTGCTATTGTCTTTGCTGTGGTTTCCCCAGTTTTGTGGGTCAATGTAGATTTGTTTTTGCATATTTCGATATGTAGCTCCAATTCTTATGTAGCTTATGGGGTTACATCATTAAAAGATTTTTCCCGCCATAATGTTTACTTTGTCTGTGACATCACGCAGAATGTCGTGAATTAGCTGGTTGAGTTCTTGTGGAGTTTTTAATTACCCAGAAGACGAAGCTGGTTTTCTAATTTGTATGAGACTTCATTTACTTAATCTCTTGCTTTTACTAACCTGCCTCAGTATCAGTGGATGCAACATTTCTTCCTCTAACCGTTCTTGAATCCGGATTGTTTAGTGGTGTCCACCTGAAGACACTGAGCTCAGATATGATATGTCCACGGTATAGAAGGCAGCTTTAATCGGCTATTTACTCTTATCTTGTCATTGGAAATTTTTGTCACTGCCGACCACGACTGCCTCTAACGAATATTTTTTTTCTGTTCCAGTCAGACTGAAAAATTACTTTTGGTCATAAATTTCCGATGATCGACTCGCCTTGTGACGATTTGGCTGTGGTGCGGAGAGAGGCTAAGACAATTTCTATTGACAATCTTTTTAAGGATTGCTAAAATAAAGCCAAGAAACATTAGTGCTGCTGTACCGTAAATAACACTTTTTAAAAAGTTGACAATTAAAATATCCTTATTTTTATATCAGATATAAATGTTACTTGTTTTAGCTACATTATGTTAACCATGTAGAGATGCCTGTGAATTACGTACAGGGATTCCGCCTGAAGTTTCAGTTTTCGGGGTGGAATGTCAAAATTGGGAGTGTATAGGTAAGAGATTTGCACGTTTTCTGTCGATTTTTGACCGTAATTTTTTTAAGTTCTGGGTGCTCTCGAGATTTTGCGAGGTGTCACCCCCACAGAGGGGTTTGCGGAATTACTGATTACGTATATGCAGAATATGAAGAAAAAACTACGCTTGGAAATAGGTGGGATGCATCAAGCGATATATCATAAGTGCAATGACGCCACTGACTAAGTTTACGTGATCATCACGCTAAAACGGTTTGACCGATTAGAACTATTTTTCGCAGATGATCAGATATTAGATCCATGTGGGACGTTATCATATCAGTTGCCATCTTGGATTCAATCAAAATGACAGCTCAAAAACCATTCCACACCGCTTGAGCTAGAGATACGAAATTTGGTATGAAGGTGTACGATCACGAGTAGGTCACGATAATATAAGAAGAAAATTCGTCATCTTGATCTAAAATGGCCGCCTCAAAACGCATTTTCCAAACCACTAAAAATAGAGAAGCGAAATTTGGTATGAAGGTGTACCATCACGAGTAGGTTACAATAAATGGGGCAAAACTTCCCAATGAGGAGCAGGCCCCCGGGCAGTATGGGGACAAATCTGCATCATGGGGTGCAGTCCCCCGGAGAGTCTGGTTACGCTAAAGGGGGCATGCATAGCCCTAAAGAATCCCCCAGTTGGGGGCGCTGCCCGCTACGGGTAAGCCAGTATTCGCTACAGTCCCGATTACTGTTGCTAACTTTATTCACACAGCATTAACGAGCGGGCAAATCAAAAAACCTTCTCCATAGGGTGCAGCGCCGCGGAGAGGATTTGGAGGAAGATTTGCATCATGGGGGCTCAGTCCCCCAAACTCTCGAAGTTAGGGGCGCAGCCCGCCACGGGGAAGTTAGTATTGGTGACAGTCCCAATGACTGTTGCCAACAATTTTTATTCACCCCGCTTCAACGGGTGAGCAAATCAGCTAGTGACGTATATATTCAATAATAATTGTCATTAAAGTCGTTAAATAAGTGCATTTAGGGTTTAAGTGAGTAAGTTCAATCGCAGGTCCAAGTCCGATTTCGGACAGTCCGAGTCCGAACGAAACGTCCGAGTCCGATTTCGGACAGTCCGAGTCCGGATTCGGACAATCCGATTTCGGAAAGTCCGACTTTTTTAGAAGTCCGAAAAAGGAGTCCGAAGTCCGGATATTAAAAAGCCCTTTTAGACTCCCCCTAATCCGGCTCTGATCTTGTACATCATATTTGTTGTTCTTTTGTTTTGAACTTTTCGGAATTTTTAAGGTCTTCTAAATAAATAACTATGAACAGTGTACTTGCAATATAAATGTAGCTTTCAATCATTATATTTTATCATCGCAATGTTTATGCTATTTCTAGTATGCATGATAAATATTTCAAGGAAGACTAAAAATAAATGCGAATTTTGCAACATCCTGTACAAGCTCCTAATTAAAGTTTTAAAAAATGTAAATGTTCTGTGAATTGCAGTTGTCATATTCCCATTCAAATCACCTTAATTGAAGAAAAAATCGTAACAACCATTCTTTATAGAAATAAGCAATATAGCAAATAAACAATTTATTCACCAATAAAAGTGACTTTCCGAATGCCTATAGAAATTCCTCCCTATTAAAACATCCTCAGTGTTGCACCCGGCATTTTTGGAGTCTGCATACAAAGATCCATAAGAAAACGTGAAGAAACCTTGGTTAACCGAAAATGCAAGGTTCTCTCCAAACTTTATGGTCTGGTTGCCAGATTATATTGCCAGTGCAGGAGAAGCATTTTTGTCTGCAATGTAGCCATGAAAACCAAACAATTTTCTTAATAAAAGACGGTTTCAAATGCACATAAAATCTGTGCACTACATTTAACTTGTCAAAAACACAAAACTTCAACTGCTGCGAGACAAAACTATTTCTGTACTTACAAGTCTGAGAGTGGAAATGAGTTTCACTGAGCCCAATAGACTCGGGTTGGAAGAAATATGAAGACATCCTCCAATTTATGAACTTGGAAAATCCATCTCCAGATGAACTTTTCATATTGGTGTCTTGCAACTTTAAAGCAGACTGTCAGCCCCGGCGCCTTTATACAAGACAACGTTTAAAATGATGTAGTCTCTGCAGTCAGTGCACAGGACACAGATACAGTAATCAAGGACAACTCATGTTGAAAAACTACGTTGATGATCCCGGTCCACTGTCATCAACTGAAGATGAAGAATAGAAAATTCACTCGAGAATCGTCTTTCTGCCATAGACAAACCTATTAGATAAATATTCTTTAAAGGCACGCAGAGTTGGATATTTAGGTTGAAGACGTACTATTTCCAACCAACTTCAGATAAATTTGAATTGCATTTTAAGTTTTCCAACTTTCATTTGACAAATAATCTCCTTTGTTGAAACATTTTCAAATTATAACGATTTTAATTAACAAGCAAACATACTGATGGGGCAGAAAAAAATCTAAATTTCTTTCTTTCATCATAGTTAGAATGTCAAAGTAAGTGCACATGCAAATCTTGGCAATTTGAACGCAATTACTTTGAGATATCGATGATATAATAATCAAATTCTTGTTTCTGGAGAGTGAAGAAAAAGTGTGCAAATACACTTATATTTTTAAATGCTGAAACAAATGGAAAACAAATCCATAGTAATGGGTAATAGGTAATAGGCGCTACCTGTTGGAGGGTATGATCTTTACGGCCGCCGTTTTGAAGCCTGGCATATTGAATCTCGTTCGGTTTCCTTAAATGGAAATGTAATATGTCATTCTGGGCTAGAATTTTGTGGGAAACACGTTTCTGAAGTCAGTTTTCCCGTAAATGTATTATTGTTAGTCTATATTTGATTTTAATATAGGCTAGTGATGCAATGGCCTGAAAACACCATTTCGTTATAAAATAATGAAGGAAATGTAAATTAAATGCATGCAAATGCATATCGATATGGCAATTTAATCAGGATCAATTTGTATGCATTCGGGTTTCAATTTCTTTATTATTTCAAAACAACATGGGTGTCTTCAGTTATTGCCTATAAGTAGCCTATACTAAGGTCACATACCATTATCTCTCACAATAATACATTTACGGGAAAATTGACTTCGGAAACATGGTTTCTGTAAAATTTTAGTAAAGAATGACCCTTCCCATTTAAGAAAATCAATCGAGATGCAAATTGGCGGTCATGAAGAAGATACCCTCCAACAGGTAGCGGGTATCATCCAAAGTTGCACTCGAGTTGCAAAATTTACATGAACACATATTTTGACATTTTAATCATGTTGGAGGAAATAAATTTAGATTTTTTTTCCCCTCCATCAGTATGTTTGCTTGTAAATTGAATGTTTCTCAAGAAACCATATAGAACTCTCCACTTCGACAAGAACCTATAGGGCAACAAATACAGTTATGTCCGATTTTCATCTAGTCGAACTGCACGCGACCCCTAACTGTTCGTTCAGATGCAAGATAGATAAGAGAACGGAAGCATGTCTTTTTTTCTTTATTGTCATCTTTTTGAGGTGCAGACAGTGCTCGTCTTCTTTGTGATTCAGAGCAGAAAAGTCCTTTCTCAAATGATGTTTCAAATGCTGTAGGCGGGTATGTTAAAACATTCAGAGTTGCTATTGGAATGAGTTCAGTAATCGGCTTGTGGTTGTCTTTTGTTAAGGTCGGCTTTCTTCTGTATCTCATAATAGATGCGATGGGTTTCTTTACAACCTTTGATTTTTTTGTCCTGTAATCTTCGAGTTTAATATTCGTGTCAGCATCTCATTTAGACATTGCTGTTTTATTACATGATTAGACATCGCTGTTTAATTACGTGACAATAATAAAGTGATTAATTTAATATCGATAGTTTCCTTTGTTTTGTTTTTCATATCGAATGGCAAGAAACCACATGGATCATCAACCAAAAATGCAGAACAGATTTCTTTGAACTTAGAAAACGATAAATCATCAACAGAATGTTCATCATAGACATGCTGTAAGTTGGTGTTGTCCTGCCGGAATAAACATAGGAAGTTCGTATTATCTCTGATAAGCTGTTTCCGAACTTTACTGATAATATGTGCTAGATAGAAGTAGTATAACTGTTTGTGTCGTCCCCGTGTAAAGTAGTTTCGAACTTCGTTCTGATTCTCTAAAATGCAATTGTTGAAGATAACAGCAGAGCCATGAAGACTGTCTTTTAGTGAAACCACAAATGATGAAAATATGCCTATTTCTTTCCCTAGAGTTCTCCTGCCTCAGTGAATGAAGTTTGAAGCTCTTTGTATTTTGGTTGTTCAAAACATCTAGAGAACACATAGAGATGCTTACCTGTCCAATCAAGCCAACCAGGAGCTAGAATGAAAGTGTCAATTAAAAGTGTTGTTTTTCCAGATCCCGAACTGCCTGTAATCAAACATGAAACATCGTTTGGAAGTAGTTTTCCGTTACGCTTTGCTGACGACAGTCAGTAAGAAGGCGTTGTTTTACAGCCCGCATTTGACTGTTTTACATTTGACTGTTATATTATAGATTTCATGTCAACTCACGAATTCTGATTTGACGGCAGGCCTAACCACGTAACATAAGCTTTGTTGCTTTTCTTTTGATGAAACGTAGTTTTCATTAGTATCTGTGTTAAAATAATGTCGGGATTTGACATGCGCATTTATGTCAAAGTAATCAAGGTTCAATTGACTTTGGAACCAAACATAACACTCAACAAATACAAATAAATAGCACCAACTCATGTATACAATTGATCAGTTAGTATTATAATCTCAAGTCCTACATACATACCCATAACATAGTATATTAGATGACATTAGATTAGTTTTCCAAATCAATCCTTTCATTTAGAACATTCAATACACGTAGTTTCTCATATGTCATGTCATATTTGATTATGGTTTAGTTCCCATGAATTAGGTTAGTTCACATTTGTCCGTAAGTTTACACAGAATGATCATATAATAACAAAAAATATTGGTTTCCCAATTCGTTTCAGCACAGAACATATTTAGCCAGATACTAGCACAATAGCAAATATGCACTGCTTAGCACAGTTCAGTAATTTACTCAATATTCTGGCTAACCCAGTAAATAACTTAAACATACCTACTATCATCCAATATTGCCATGTAATAGTTCCAATAAAGTGCCATCCTAGATTCCATAGTTTTGATTAAGTTATCACGTTCTGAGACTATGATTTCCATTACTTGAGTAAACCAACAAACATTATCGTCTTTTAAAAAACCTATAACTTCAGCCAGCTGTTCACACGTATTCGTATTCGTATTTTATATTCTAGCGCAGACTTGGCTAATTATGCCCATCTATTGCGCATTCGTTTTAAAAATTGCTGTTTTTTTAATAATATTTGTAATATACTACAGTTTTACAGTCTATCAGTCTTAATAATTGACGTTTTAAGGTCAGTTATTTATACGTTGGTATGGTTACAGTCCGCCATAGGCGTCAGTTCACTCTTAAACTCTAGTCACAGTCACTTTTTGATGTATATCTCACTATCAATTTAGAATTTCACCTTGAAGCAATATTGTATGAAACTTTGAATCACGATAATACGTATCTTGATAAATTTTCTAGGAGTGGAGTCCGAAAACACTATGGATTTATGTAAGTTAATCACTGAAAATTTCAGCGGCTTCCATCTATTAAGCCGCCATCTTGCCGAATCCGCTGTTCACACGTATACAGCTGTTCAATACACAAAAATATTTATTTTCATCCACCAACGAATATCTAAATTTTAGTGATTAATTACCTAAACATTTTTAAAACCAATTACCATGTTTCGTCCATGTATCCACCATTTCACACCCGCTCGGTCTTGAAAGAAATTATCATGCGTAACAAAAGAATACATCCTGCTTGGCTCTGGGGCCTCCTCGTAAATGGCGTCCCAACAGTTTTTACATAACCAACTTAACCACATTTCGCGGTTCCTGTTGACGGTGTTCTTTGACATACAATTCGCGACGCCATGAGCAATTAAAAGCTGATCTAAATTAGTCAAAGTTGCATTACTGTAATCATGCAATTTGTTTGTCATATCTTCCGTAACTTTTGTGGTCATGTCAAACGTTGTTTCTTGCCTTTACTACACCCATCTACTGATTTAAAGTAAATGTCACTGAAGTCAATATCTGTTTGTATTTCCTCATTACACCATTTAACAATACAGGTTTGTGAACTTTTCATTTCCACTTTCTTTCTATCTGTTTGAATGCCTTTACCCTTTTTGCTGATACAAAAAGTCTATGTATACCATTCCTCGTATACAAGTTCGTATAATAAGCAACGTCTTCAGGATTTTGTGACTCATTCTCACTGACATCCGTGAGTAAGTACATTTACTCTCAGATCCGTATTCTCAATCAATACATCAGGTTTTATCCTCATGTTCCGATATTAATTTATACTGTTATTGGAACATGGTACTGATCTTTGTAGGTGCATTTCCTCGTTGTGTTGTTTCCTTTGAAATTAACACCACACCCAGTGAGACTTTTTGTTACACGCATAACAGATACTGTTCGCTGCTGCACATTTTCCAAACTTTCTGTGAATTAACCCACAACGCGTGCGTCTCCATTGTGCATTATATTGCCTATAACGAATATTATGCCTATTCATAGAAAATACACCGGTATTTCCTGTATCTATTGCTTTTGGAAATACAAAATTGCCTTCAGTATATAGTTTCTCTGTTTGAAATATTGGAGTATGTTGCATAGCTAAAAGTGTAGAAAAAGCTAAATTCAGACTTAGATTTGGTATACTGTAGTGATCCCTTTGCATCATCGGATGGTCACTACAAATCTTACTCTCACCATTTGTTTTGAGAGTATTTTTTTCTTCATCTTCTTTTATTAATGCTCTGATAGTTCAGAGATGAGGACAATAAATGTTCTTAAGTTTAAGTCGGTGCAGATCAGATTTCTTATTGGTCCAGAAGTTAAAATATGCCAACGAATCCTCTCATCTTCTCATTGTTGCCTTGCGCGGGCTTTCTATGTATATCTGCTCTCCTTTTATTACTCAATATTTCTTTGAATATTTTATTTGTACAGTTCTTAATCTATTTTACTTTCGTATTGTCTTTCATAAATTCACTTTTATTTTTATTGTTGGGCTTAATTTCCTTTACAAGATGAAATGTAAGCACGCCCACTTTCTTCTTTTATCTTTCGGTTTAGATTCTCGCTGCTGATTAGCTAGCAGTCGAGAAAGAGAGTTCAATATGGTCGTCGAACTGCAAGGTTGTGGAAAAATAACGGCTGCATATAAAGTTGAAATTAAGTAATAATATAATGCAACCGAGTATATGAATACAATAAATAAATGCAGCAGCCTCTACGTTTTGTTCTGAAAACCATAGCTGATATCCAAGAACAACACGAAGCAATGTAGCAGTTCAATTATTTTCCTGCACATTTGTAGCAGCGGGCTTCTTCATTTATGTTTTGAGTGGAAATCGACAAGACGGCTGGAGTATGTTTGATATTCAGCGCATGTGTGTATGAAGTGTTAGTGATACGATATGTGTGTGTGCTAGTGGCTCGTTTCTTCAGAAATAAATAAATATGATTTCATTGTGGGTCCTTAAACCCTCCCTCCTTTTTGTGTGAGTGTGTGGTTATATAAATGATTTTGAGCATGGTGCATACGTGGTTTTCTCGTGATAAAATGTGTATAGTGAACATGGCTGAGTAATTTCGCTGGCATAGGGATCAGGTACCTCAAACTGCAGGTATATATTAGTTAAGGTTCCAAAATTCATTCTCTCAAATCCAGGTATGTTCATAATAAAGTTTGATCGTAAATTTTCAGTACAGGAACCATGTTTAGAAATTCAGAATTCTCACCTTGCACTCAGAGCACATTCTTCTCACTCGATTGACGGTCTGGAAATTGGTGTGGCATTTTAGCGTTTGAATTTTAAGTTGGAAATTTTGGTCTATAACCGTTTAGATATTTAGCTTTTCAGCCAAAATTAAATAAATGTCTTTCGGGTACAAAAATTCGAATGTCTTTCGTTATCAAAACTAACATTAAGCCACACTGGCGATGAGTATATTTCATAATCGAACCTAACCCAACCTATGTGTTTTCGTATGTTTATTACTGAAACCTACGATTAGGGTGCATTAGTTCTGAAAATGTAGGTACATAACATTTAATTTATTTTTGGAACATGAAAGCTAAATTTTCCTCAGTAATACTGTTTGCATTCAATTGTTTGGTAAATGACACATCGCATCTTAAGCAGAAATTTTCGTTGTAGCTAAGCTAAAGTGTGAATACCAAACCTAAAGATTTTGGAAACGAGATTTCAGTATCCCTTGTAATATTGTGAGAATTTGTGCTCCGCCGAGGCGTAGAGCGTTTCTGTAAAAATCTTGAGTCATATTTGTCATATCGAAATTAAACCATAAACGGAAGGAATTCAACCATATGTAGGGTGGTCATCAATGTGAAACTTGAGTGGTGTACTTCTTAGCGGAGAGACGTGTGTTGGTGTCGCTCCTGTTTGAACGGCTGTTTATGTGGTAGAAACGGACTGGACATGGAAAGCAAGTAAGTGAACTTTTTCCATATATGTGTGACACAAACTAGCGCAAACACCAACTTCCCCGGATTTTTTGGAGGGGAGTTATTGAGTGGCGAAATTGTACACGTAAATCTTATAGAACCACAAGAAAAGCCACGTTCAAGCCAACACGTACGTAGTATGAAATGAAAAATCATTACTCAGCATTTCAAAAATAAACCGGAAGAACGAACAAACTAAAAGAAATTTTAAAAAAAGAACTAAACGGAATATAACTTAGCGGTAGGCAACCAACCACGCATTTGAGTTTGGTTGGTTGCATAACGATCGGGCAAACTTGGTAACCCATGGGACATAAAGTTAACAGACCAGTATCTTAAATTTTATCGTGTTCAAGGAGGCATCGGGCGCTACGGCCTCCTGGGTCTCGCGCTCTCTGAACTGCGTCTCCGGGAATGTTGTTGCTGACACTCACAATAGTAAGTATTA
>JAGDQP010074922.1:0-10218 GCA_022664845.1 Lepisma saccharinum | reverse complement strand
AAAAGAACGAAATTCCATCTACAAAGAGTACATTTTCCATCCAACGAGATAGTGTTTTGTTAGAAACCACTCTTTTTTGATCGAAAATTCCGCTCGGAAAGGAGCGGTCCCGCTTTTCCATCTAAAAAGAGTGAAAATTCCGCTCTTTTGATTTAATGTGTAATTTAATAAACATTTAAAGAATGACTAGTATGAAACGTTTATTAAACGTTGATGTTAAATTGTGATCTTAAACCTTCTGAAATGGTGGAAAGCACAACGTTTGTTAAACGATTATTCAACGTTGAATGTTTGTGAGATTTCCTAATCTACAGAAATAATTTTCAGTGATAGTTTTATGCTTAAACTTCACTAGGTGTTATATAATATCATTTATTCCTTTATGGAAATGCATTTGTATTTGACATTCATACAATGACTACGCTATGCGTTTGTCTTTTGTTCTCTCATGAAAACCGAGAAAGGCAGGACATCGGCGCAGCGAGAGATTGAAATGACAGGAGGAAATCCGAAGAAGTTGCTCAAATGAGTTTATTTCAATATTCTTGGTAGAATAGGTTGTCTCATCTTGTTAAAAGCAATAAATGCTGTACTGACAATTCTTAGACTTACTGAATGAATCAAACAATTGCACAAGGCAACCTAATTCTGTTTTGAAAATGTATAACTTTTTTATTTCGTTCAGATGCCTCTTATAGGTAAGAGCATATTGTATGTACGTAACTATATACAATTAAAGATGACAACTAGTATTTTAGTTTGTTGAGTTGTTACAAAGTAACGATTTAGCGAACATTTGTTTTTTTCTTGCATTATTTAAATTGCATTCTGAATATTTATTTATTTTATATACATTTTTATACTATTTTTTAATAAATAAGTTACGTTTATACGTACTCAAGCATTATTTGCCCTAACTTTTTATTGATCCTTCAATTAGTGGTTTCACTAAGAGTCTCCGCTATTACATTGTTGAGGGGTTTGTTAGACTGGTATCCTAGTGTGAGTCAGTTGGAATTACACATTTAGATCCTTAATGTTGTGGGCGAAGGCTTTTGTCTTCATTTCAATTCCCAGACTGTTTATGTCGAGTTACGTGTACATGGGAAAGGTACGAAATTTGACCTAAAGGTTGAATTTGCTTTCTCTCTAAACGTTGTATAAACGTTGCGTAACGTTGATTATACGTTTATTCAACGTTTTGTAACGTTGAATCAACGTCAATGCCAAAATTATGTTGCAGAAAAGGTTTAATTCAATGTCTTAAAAACGTTTATTATACGTCATATTCAACGTTGAATCAACATTTCTTAGAATACTAATCCGATAGTTGTATAAACGTGGAATCAACCGTAAATTCAACCAAGATTCAACGTTTATTGAACATTTAAGGGAAAGTTGAATAAACGTTTATTTAACGTGATTGTGCTGTATGGGAATGTACTTGGATTTCTATATTACAATTTTGCCAAATTAATAGTACATGAGAGTTTGCTTTGCCAATACAAAATACTTTCTCTAATCTGAACGCAGAACAAAAAGAACGTGTCTTTAAAGTGGTCATGAATACTTTCCTCCATACGAACACTGTACTTTCACCACCTACCCTTTCGCCAAAACATTGCCCATCGTCCACAACAAATACTTTAACATGGGTGCTTTAGGAATAGTAATTTGCAGTAATGTGCTCTCAAATAATCGCAAGTTTGTTATATTTATATATTATTCGCTGTATATTTATACAAACAAGAGGATTCGATAGTTAATTTTTCCTTTTACCTACCTTTTTCTTTTTTTCAGGAGAAGTGAATGTACTCCTGCACTAACAGCTTTTGACTTAATACTCTATTATTGCAAAAGTTACACCATTTATCACTATTCCCGCTCGTTCACATACGTCATGACTGTCAGGAACTCTTCCTTTAAAAAGTGATGGCGCATTGCGAAGACTTGTGAAACAACACAGTGGTAATTAAAATGGCGTTTAAGTCCTGCCACTTGCGTCACCTACCGCCTAGCGAAATTGTAACTTTAACGGATTGACAGTCTTTTGTTTAGTTTCTACCATTACTTTTTTTCCCTCAGTTTCAATTAACGTTATACGTGCTTTGCGTTCTTTAAACAAAAGCGTATCGCGGAAGTAACTATTGAGGAAAAGCTTTGGAAAACTAATTACCCTCCATTCTTTCAGTTTTTATTTTCTTCTTTACTTTAGAGCAAAAGTCAAGCAGAAAAGTTAATTAAAAAAAGGTATTCTTATTACGTAAATTGACTAATGAGGTAGAGAATAGCTGTGTTGGACTTGCTCACCGGAAATTAACGGAAATGAACCCTACCAATTTCATAATATCCATCAGACAGGAAATTGGGGAGAAGACTGTCGCGGAGGGGGCGGACAATAATTAATTTATGCTGTGCAAAGATGCAGATTTTTATCGCTAGAACCAGAGGAATGAAAGAATGAATTACTAAGGAAAGAACAAACGTATTTGAACAATTTAATTTACCGGGCATCGTACAAATAAAGTTTAATTGAAGATAAAATATTGGCTAATTGCAATAGTTATATCGTTTTGTAGCCAATGTTTCCTTTCAGATTTAAAACTGACGCTCCTCACTTTGGGGTTTTGCATTTGTTTATTTCTCTACATTTTCTGTCCACCTTGCAACTTTCCAGCTTCTTTGGTCCTGTGATTACGCTTATAGACTTAAGATCAGCATTGAGGAAGTACGTGAATCCGATTCCTGTTGCCAGATAGCTTGTTTTGATTTCTCACTCCATAACGAAATTCTAAATTTTTCATTGCCTGAAATATTAAGCGCGACGTCACATCACAATGATTGCTCAGATCCGTTCCTGCAATCTTCCAAGTTCAAGTTCCAGAGATTATTCAAGGGCAGTATATCCGAGTTTGTTGAAAGGAACAAAGAATTGAGTGGGGAAAGAAACAAGCAGAAAATATAATGTAGACAATTCCACTTCGATACAAATTCAAATGTCCATCTGAAAATAAGAATGATTTATAGTTACAAATATGTACAAAGGGGAATTTGCCTGAAGCAATTTCGGGCATTCAGTTAAAGAGTAGAAATGCAAGGTAAACAAAAAATATTTGCCGTTCTTGACAGAAACAGAAAGGTATACAGGAAATGTCACTTACCATTAGTTCTCAAGATAATTCCCAGCAGCATCCAGCACCTTCTACCAAGATTCTTGTAGCTGCTCAATGCCCTGGTAATAAAACTTGGGAGGGGTTCTAGGACCTGAGTGCCTGCCGCATGTCTGCCTCATTGGCGAAGGATTTCCCACGAAGTTGCTTGTCTAGGGAATAGAAAAAAAAATAATTGCTGGCGCAAGGCTTGAGCGGTACGGTGGATGGCGCAGTGTCTTCCAGCCAAGTCGCTGTATGGTATTCTGACCACCCGCGCCACATGCAGCCTCACATTGTCGGCAAGGAACAGTATACCCTTGCTATTCACCAATTCTGGCTCCTTCTGCTGCAGTGCCGGTAGCACACATTCCAATCGCTGCGAGTAGCGATCTGTAGTGATGGTTTAGCCCGGTGGTAGCAGCTGATAGTACACAACTTGGCGACTAGTACACGATGATATTCAGTGAGTTTAGAGGTGGCTTTGTGGTGTAAAACACAGGGTCCTGGCGGTGACAACCGATGTTGGGCATGCTTGGGGGTCTCATACCATAGCCACTTTTCTTCAATGGTAAGCATTCGGTGGAATATATAGTTGTGCTTTCCTGCTCTATGGTCTACTTCAGGGCCTCATCGTCGAGGACCTGTGGACTTCCACTGCGGCACTACAGAGTTCATAACACAGGGATAAATCTCCCAACCTAAATTTCTGGAACCAATCCCTGACGGTTCGTTCATTCATAGTATTATTCCCAAAGGTTTAACGTACTCGGTGACTTGATTTTGCTACGAACAAGTCCATCCCAAAGTTGTAAAGCAGACAGCCGCGAACCATCTGCTTCGAGACCTCCATTTGCCTTCCCCATTACTCGAGTTGTAACTGCTGTAAGTGCAAAAAGCACCTGTCTTTATCACGGTCAATGTCCCACTCACACCCCCGATCTTTTTCCCACCACCTTAGGCACTTATTTCCGTATCAGTAATCACACGACGTCAAAAATGGCAAGAACCTTTGTGGATACATTCTATACAGTGTTGATTCGGAGATATTTGGTTCAATATGTTCTAGGTCATACCCTCCATAACATATGTAAAGACTATTTTTTGTGTAATATAGATTGTAGCGTTTAGACCATTTTCCACTCTATAATTTTACTAGAATTTTTAGTTTGGGGCGGAAAAGCCAAAATTGGAGGATGTAGGTGCAGTTTTGCAGTATTTTGCAGTATTTTATCGATTTTAATCATAAGAACTTTAAAGTTAGGATATGTTATTTAGAATTTCGAGGGGTTATAATCCTATTAGTTGGTATGTAACCAATCAATTAGACCGAGGACTTACAAAGATGAAAAACAGATTAGTTTCAAGGTTAATATGTATTTTCAAGATTCCTGGGAATATACAATAACCTGTAACATATATTGATTGGCACATAAGCTGTAACAATTGTTTACGCTCTTGAGAAACGAAATTTTGGTAATAATTTACAAATATTTGATTAGTGTTTGTATTGTTCTCACAGCCCGCGTTCAACTCAGAACTGAATATTAATAGCGGCCTTGCTCATCATACAGATTTAATGTGGTTTTCTCTTTTAGCTCGATGATGTGTGTCGAGCAGTGAAATAGCCTGTATTTTTTTTAAAGAAATCAATGTATAACAAAATTCAATGTAAACAAACCTAGTTGACAGATGCGATGAGAAATAAATTTTGTTATATTCATTAATCCGATTTAGACGAACATTTGAAATTCTATTTATTGAGTCTCTGTTCTACGAGTTAGATGACACATTAAGGTTTTCTTTGGGAACTAATAATAAGTCGATCCAACATAGTCAAGTTTG
Source organism: Lepisma saccharinum (assembly GCA_022664845.1). Classification (NCBI taxonomy): domain Eukaryota; kingdom Metazoa; phylum Arthropoda; class Insecta; order Zygentoma; family Lepismatidae; genus Lepisma; species Lepisma saccharinum. The sequence goes on along the minus strand of JAGDQP010074922.1, from coordinate 5,224 downwards.
ATAGTTTATCCCATGCTCTTTAGTAGATTAGATGTATAGACTAGAGTATTTTGATTGAAATTTGTTGTGACCAGTTGTAAGTGCGAGTTAACGTGCCCTGCCATTGATCAATCTGAAGTTGTTGTAGGATGTACGATGTTTAGTTGTAGGCTTCCGGCGTAGTATTTCGTTACAAATGGTTTTGGTAGGTATAGAAAGCACCTTAAAATGGATTTTCAGTGTAGTGTCGATGATTGAATTCCGAGTTCCGACCTACGTTACCAGGATTGGTGGTTCCGAGGTCCACCTGGTCATAGAGTTACCGTTTTATTAAGTATCCGAGTGATTAGGGAAAGTGAGCTCAAGTAAGGCGAAGAGAGTGGATAAGAATGAGGTAAGATTGAGCTTTTGCTGGCCACTAAACTGAAGAAGCTCTGAACTGTTCTTGTTCACTGAGGTTCCGTGTCTTTTATTCTTCGCTTTTCTGTACATTCTTTATTATTCCCTTTCTGCATCGCCTAGAGTATTGTGCTCGGCCTTGGGGAATGCAGAATGTGATGAAAGCTTATATTTTCTGAAGTCTTCCCCCCTTAAGATATGCTTATATTGGGCTTTACATGTTTTTCCACCGTGCTAAGGCCGGTGTGACTTATGGCCGGGATGATTTAGCTATTTCCGTATGTTCTGTTTGAATGTGCTGCCTATTCTCCTCTTGTATCTCGAGAACCGCCCAGAACATCAAGATTATCTATACGCGTTTGAACTCGTCTCGCCGAAACCTTTCCAACGACAACTCAATTACTTTCCTATCCCTAGTAGTTCCTAAGTTATAAATTACCTACCAATCTCCGGAACCGCCGCTGGAATGTATATGATATATACGGATTTGAACTTGTCTCGCCGAGACCTTTCCAACGACAAGTTCAAAGTTGTCGACAGACTGACATATGAACAGACCAGTTGCAGCTGAACCCTAAACAAATTATAGATTTTCTTGCAGTTTTATATCCAGAATTTTTAATGGTCTCTGAATTCTATTTTTAAATCGAAAATCTTCGATTCTGGAAAGAAATAAGAGAGCAGCCAAAACTTTTTTTTTAAATGTCTGATTATCTTTAAAAGTTTGGAAGTTCTGAAGAGCGCTGGACTTCAATTATCAATTCAAACAATCTTGAATTAAAAAAAAATAGCAGCACATTTTTTGTGAAATTTCATATCTCAGAAATTACGAAATACAGTGAGTGCGATTTTCAGGTAAAATTAAAAAAAGTAATTAAAAAGTTCCCAACCCCAAGAGAGTGGCTGCCGAAAATCCTTGGTTTGGAACATGTTAGATTTCCGTAAAGTAGGCCTATCATAATATTGGGCCTCTCAGTTCGATTTTCATTTTAAAAAAAATGAGAAAGAAGATAAAACGCGATCTCTGCCCAAAACGTTTTAAGTTTAAAACAATCATCCCATTCTTGAGCAATTTTATTTTTGGGGGGTTTTGAACAACACTGAATTTTATTCTGAAGTCAATAATATTGAGTTCCATAATGTAGAATGACGGTAGTCCAGTTAAAACTCTTAATTTGAAAAAGAAAAATATTTTTTAAAAGTATGAGATTTGGAGATTCCGAGAAACTTTGGGTTCGATTCTGCAGTTCAAATCTCTCAAAATCCAAAATGACGACTTTATTTTGAAGAATCGTCCAATATTCGTTATTATTATTATTATTTTCATTTATTAAACCCGGAAGAGTGCTGTTGGGGGGCCGAAACAGTTTCATTTTCAAAAAAACTTTAAAACTAAAACCAAAATAAATATGCAAAAAATCTTTTGATGTTCACTCGCTTTCTGAAGCTATACTAAAAAGCAAAAACAAAAGATTTCTTCTTACCTAAGGTGATGAACATGTACTCCCATATAGAAAGGAAGGGGCCGTGATATAGGATGTAATACTAAGTATTCAGTCATTTTTTTATTGAGTGAGTTCGTTTGAATATGCTATATAGTCTGACGTAGGGTCATCTGAATTAATGTATCACTGTCATGAGTTGAAAATAGTGCCTCTATTGTGACACTGTAGCCAACTGTCGGGAATTTTTTTGTGTTAGGTCATGAAAGTTTTGCGTTGCATAAATGAATTTGAACATATACTTACGTATATACAGAGTTTTATCTATGATTTACCTAGCAGGGTGATTTTGGAAGCACTTGTAAACGTAGTCACTAATGTCTCTGTGTGTATGGTGACGAGGCATCATTGACTGTGATGGTTGATGAGTATCCCAAGATATTTTTCTTCCCAATCTAGGTAGATGGTAACACTTGTGTATTCTTAGCCTTATTCATTGAATGAAATTTTCTCTGATCCATTAATGTCAATGAAAACAAGTTACTTAAGTTTTTTTCACAGAAAGTTGATTTGTAGAGACAGTCTCCTGCAGTTTTATATTTCAAAATCCTCTGTCACATTCTAATGATCAGATTGGAAGAACAGCTACTCTCATGATGAATTTTCTTATTCCAAACGTATTCTTGAAAAAATCAGAAAATTCATCTTCAGTTTTTAACGCTTCTAACACATTGACTGTTGTTTCTATTTTCGAAGCAGCTGCAAATTTTTCTTGCACGAAAATACTGGAAACGTATCGTGAACTGTAGCATGAATGTATCCGAACTATCATGAATTGTAGATATCATGAAGAAAGTTTTTAACGAGTCTCGAACCAAACGTTTGGGCTCAAATCAGAAATAGAAACAAAACATATGCACCGCTCAAAGGCATGTTCTTTTCATCGACAAAACACTCAGTCCCTTGATGGACGTGGAGGAAAGGAAAATTTCTCTTCCCAGTCGGGAAGATAAAATGAAACGCGGAGAAGCAAAGTTCTAGAAGGAGTGAAAATCTCCGTCTTACTACCATGGAAATAATCTGCATTCACGATCTTTTTTTCTTCTTCCTTTTTATGTTTTATAAACTCAGCCAACAACAACTACAAATTTGCTGGAGGTCATAACGGAAAATGGCCTACCAAATCCATTTTTCAAATTGCCTAAACCCGTTTTAATATTGGACAATATCTCGTGAAAAACTGAAAATGAAACATAAAATTCCACAGCTTAAGCCGAAAATAGAGAAACTTGTAATAAAAAGAAGGAATATGCCTATCCTTATTAAAGGAAAATGGAGCAAGTAAAAGAAAGACTTTATGAAGGATGTGTAGTACGATATTTAAAACCTCTTTATTGGAAACATTATCTTAAACCGGTCTTTTGTTACCAATAAACACCCATTACATTTATTGCTTCTGTTCGTCAAGCTATGGTTAAAATACACGATGCTTCTAGCTATCTCTTCTCGTGATCTTTCTAGGCTTGTCTTTTATTTCTTCTTTCTTTTGTTTTCATTGCGTCTTCTTCTTCTTTCGCATCATAACGGTTTGTCATTCGCTTCACTGTTTGTCTTGGCATTGATCTTGGTTGTACCATTCCTCGCCACAAGGAGACAAGATCGCATCGATCATCCGGGTAGCTTATCTTCTTTACGTGATAGAAGGCTGTTTGAGTTCTTCTCACAAACATTAGCTTCTCTTGTTTTAAGGATCAAGAAAGGATTTTGCGATTTATTATTTCCTTCTCTGTTCTTTATAGTTTGCGTTATTAAGTGTGTTTTTCATTTCGGGGACTGTGCAGTGTCTTGCTCCTTCTATTTATTCTGTCATCTCGTACGTTAATATCATTATTGCTTCTTCTTTGATATATTTGCCCATTTTCCCCTTCTTGTTTCGTTCTATTTTTTGTTTAAGTAATACTACTTAAAGTAATCTTACATTTAATCTTACTACGAGATTTTCTTTACTTTCGTTGGTAAATTTGATCAACCTACATTCTTTCTGTAATAAGAATATAACAAATCTAAGAGATGAACACGGAGAAGCGTGGGTAGAAATACAAAAGTAATAAAGATTTAATTAATTCTATTACCATAATCACTTCATGTACTACTACTTCTTTACCACAGAAACTACTTGCACAATCATCACAAGTTACACTATAGATGTTACAACTGCTACACTGCCCTATGTCTATATTACTACTGTTACTACCACTATAATTACTTCTGCTATTACTACTACTTCTACTACTATTATAACTACTACTTACTGCTACTATTACCTCTTCTATTATTATTATTACTTCCTCTACTTCTACTATTACTGAATTGTTATTTACGTCCTAATCTAGCTGGTGGACATTTGGTAAAGTGAACCCCGAACCACTCCGTTCAATACACCACGCCAGAAATTGACCCCTGACCACGCGCAAGGCAAGCCCTTTAACCTCTCGGCCGCCCCGACGTCAGTGCTACTATTACTACTACTATACTCAAAAAAAATATTGGTGTTTATTGCCACCCTAAAAGGTGTAATAGAACACCTCTACCTCTACACAAATTCCAGTGCTGGGTAACACCAATTCTAATGTTGGTTAACACCATCCAGGGTGTCCATTACCGTTTCTGGTGTTGACAAACACCTCTACTGGTATTCAGAAACACCGTCAGAAGTTGTTAATAAACACCATTGAAGGTGTTTCCTAATACTTCTAGCGGTGCACTTTAACACTCCTAACAGTGTTTCTGAATACCGGTAGAGGTGTTTGTTGACACCAGAAACGGTGTTGGACACCCCGGATGGTGTTAACCAACACTAGAATTGGTGTTACCCAGCACTGGAATTGGTGTAGAGGTAGAGGTGTTCTATTACACCATTTGCGGTGGCAATAAACACCAATAATTTTTTGAGTGTACAATACCATTCTAATATACATAAAAGTTGGAAATAATACCATTCATTCCTGACACGTTTTGTTGGAAATAAATTTGAATTTCATTTAAGGCAATTTTGGCTCAAACCGATGGATGATGATGGCAGAACTGGCAGAGTGAAGAAAGTGGAAAGAAACGGAAGAATCCCGAGAAAAAAGCACACGCACGGTATTTGTCCACCACAAAGCCTGCGTGGTACTACTCGGGGACTCCACGCACCAGAGGCGAGAGCTCTACCACTGAGCCACTGCGTGTTGGAAATGTCTTAACCGTTCTCAACGTTCGACGTATATGAGTGAATAATAAAAGGTCTTCGTGACCTTAATCCATTTTTTTTAAGATTGTGAGAAATAATGGATAAATGAAGAACGAAAATAAAAATTTTATAAGTGACCCCGGTAATATTTATTAACACATAAATGAAGTAC
>JAGDQP010074921.1:0-10218 GCA_022664845.1 Lepisma saccharinum | reverse complement strand
AGATAATATCTCTGATTCTGCTAAATCCCGCATCGCTGTTACAGTGGGTTTTGTACGACCCTTGATTTTATTTCGTTTCTAAAAAACATGGTTGTCTCCTTTCACTTGCGATTTCACTTCTGGTTCGACTTTACACCATCATTTGTAACAGTTCAAGTCTCCAATACTTGAATGGGTTCATTAGATATGTCACAGGCGGTTTAAACTTAAACTGACCGATATTTTATTGTTAATTATGTCGAACAAATGTCGCTGATACAAATCCACTCTATGTTATTAGCACAGAACGTAGCCTCCGGAGACCGTGCTTTTCATGATGTGACTTTGCTACTAAATATAAAATGTTGTTTAGCAAACCTTTACTCTTCTCTCTTCCATTAACACGTTTACAGCATGTTAAGCGAAGACATTTAATCACATAGAACCTATTAAGCTAGCTTAAACTGTATGATATATTGATCAAAACACTTTAAGTCTGCGGTTATAGCTTTTTGATAGGATATTTGATCAAATATCTCATGAGTGTTTTGTTGTACCTTCAAATATATTCTCTTGCTGGCCGGTATCGTTCCCTCTACAATAAATAGAACGATTTGCTTTGGTTTCCTTATACAAATACTCTAATCGATTAGTGCAAGGATGACAATCCGTCTTATGTCACATGATGGTGTACGGTCCTCGATGAAATTCCTATCTCGGATCGCATAACTTCCCATAACATATCTAATATCATGCATGGTTTTTTGGCGTTGCCAAGTGACCGTGATATTCATGATGGATATGAATTTCCACATTCATCAACGCACCTGGCGCTATTATTTTTTATCGATATTTCTTATGAAAATCATGTTTTATAAGTATAATATATTCTATTTTTTATGTAGATCTCTCTGCTACATATATCAGTGGGTAGTACGTACGTTATTAAAAACTATAGCAAGTGTTTCTTATTTCCCGCTTTACCATCTTCAAAGATTGCCTAAAATTCTCCTGCGGTAGCTGATCTGCGACAACGTTAGCAATTCCTTGGATATAATTGATTTCTAGCGCTAAATCTTCCATCTCCATTTATATGTATAATCTGTTCCTCGGTGGAGTTTATATATCGATAATGCGTTAAAGCCTAATGCTCTGTTAATATTGTAACCAGATGTCGTAGTAAAATATTCTGTTGTGAAAGCCTGGACAATATTGATATCTCTGTTATTGTCTACTTGTATTCACACATACGTCCAGTGACTCTCAGCATTTTTTCCCTGTTCTTTCTTTTGACGCAGTATGACCGCAACTTCTACGGTTGATGCGTCGACATTTATAGAGTAATCCTTTGATAAGGCTATATGAGCCAAAGTTTAGTACTTATTTATTTTTGCTTGATCTCATCAGTACTGTCGCTATATTTGGGCAACACTTTATAGATTTTTCTTGTTCTTGATATACAGCAGCAGCCTCTCGTGCATTCTGAGCATTGGAGCTCTTTCATAGGTGATTTTCCTGTTTTATAAAGGAAAGATAAGTACACAACGAGTTCAATTTGACAGAGCAATTTAGAGTTTTGGTGTTCAACTTAATATGGAAGATATCTTCCTTCTGTTGAACAATATAGGCTTCTACATTTACTATTAAAATATTCAGATATTAAACATGTGTGTGTTTTATTTGTTCTAGAATTATTTCTTGTGATAATTAACAGTGTCTGCCTGTATATAAGTATGGCCGTAAGCTGCCTGAGCAAGGCCAATTCACGGTGGTTTACCATTAACCTCCGAACCAGGGGTACCTTCATTATAACATCTAATTGTTACTAAGACACCCTAGCTAAAACGAAGGCAACATCTCGGGCGAATTATTACTTGTCCTGATTTACGAGCTAAATAAGATTAAGCTATACAGCCAATACACTCTTTACAAACCAAGACGCTCACTCGGAAATATACTATATGGACAGATAAATTCTTGAATTCTTTCTTTGACACAAGCACTTGACAAGTTATTTAACATGTACGTTATATTTTATTTTCCAACAGTATATTAGCAACTATTCAGTAGCTATGGAATAACATTCGCTAAGGGTAGTTTTGAAGCAACATACCAGTTATTGGCCCTTTAGAACACCGTGGATATGAAACTTGAATTGCAGTTATATTTCTGCTAACTGTAAACCAGAATCTGTCACGAAATTAATTGTACAGTGAAACAATAAAAATGCAAAACAGAATCTTGTTCAATATTTTCTATTTGTAAAGAGCAAAGTAGCCTATTATTGCCACCCCAAGGCATTTGGTCCTCTTCATGTCCACATATTGAACCGGCTGAGACAAATTTTTGGCTCCACTGCAAAATATGTTTTTTAAGCCATGTGCTTTGTGCTAATCTTTCGTATTTCAATGTCAGAAAGTTAAGAATGACTGTTTTTAAAAACCCGAAAATTATATTTAATAATGTGAATTATTTGTCCCTATCCCAATTGGAATGCACAGAGTGGATAATACGCATATCAGTCAGTGACTCCCCGAGCAGCAATAACTGTTATGAACAATTTCGTTAACGGTAAAATATCCTACAACAATTACATTATATCAATAAATATCTGGGAGCAAACCAAAGTACACACTTTTGCTTATCTGCTTAGGTTCTGATACGATAATTTGGTAATATAACGAAGTCTTCTTGAAACTAGTACGACCAGTAACTAAAGTGATATTTTTCATGTCCAGATGTAAAAAGAAAACAATAAGCAACCCACATAGCACATAATGTATAATAGATATCTGAGAAAAGTATAGAGAGCCAGATAACGTCTGAGATCTAATTTTAATAACTATTATACGGCTAATAAACATTCAAGATAGATTTTGCAGCTTTTCTGTCAATTCGTGGATATCCATTATACGTCTATTAGATATACGTATGTTTCATACGCTACGTTTTTGTTTTCTGTTCATTCAAGGCTTAACGGAAGCAGCTTGTTCTTTGTTTGAGTGATTTAGCAGTTAGCAAACGGTGTTGAGGCAGTTGCCTGCTAATGAGTTGTGTGGTGAAATATTTTTGATATGTACTAGAAAAGCGACCAAAATAAAATAATAATCTCCAAAAGAAAAACATCAATCAGGTGAGTAATTATAATGTTATTTCTCTATGTTTTAACAGTATGTGTGTTTATGTTTTCGCCAACCTCGAGAAAATTCAGCAGCAAAACACACTTATACACTATGTATACTGTGCGTGATATTGCATGTATTATAATATATCTCACTTTAAATACATACCTGGAAATCAGTCGGAAAGATGTGGAGAACTGGTTCATCCAATGGTGTTGGATAATGTTAGAGATAATACAAAAACAGTTTAGGCCTACTGCTTATATAAAAATGCTACTAAATTGTCCTTGTACACGAGATAAAAAAATATGTTTAACGCTGCAGTACGTACCAGCTTTGTACACTTTTTAGTGCAAATAGAGAAGGTTTCAGTAGTCAACATCTGTAACATAAGTAAACAAGCGCCCCTAGCTCTGGTAGTAGAGCATTATTTCACATTTGGAAGGGCCTGTATCCGCACCCAGCAGAATGCCATCCTGACAATTTTTTGTAGTCACATGAGGCTCTACTACCGGGACGGTACCTTCAATCTAGGCTCTAGCCGACTTCGTTCTAATGCTGTCCCATCTATGTCAAAAATGCCTAAAAGTCATAAATAAAATTCCAATTTAAAAAAGAAGGGGAAGAGGACAGAGGGTTTTCAAATAACAATCCATTTACGTTGCAAGGTATTGTTTTTCTACGGCGTGGTTATGCTAAATTTATTTACTGAATATATTTTTCCCACTGAAATTATTGTCAAAAACTAGTTAACAATGATATCCAAACATTTAAAGCGGTACCGGTGCTTTATAAAAAATGTCTCATAAGTTGGTATGAGTAAATGAATGATACACAATAAAATTAATACGCGAAGTGGCATTTGCCTACGCATTACTTGTTATGCACGTTCAAACAGACGCCACCAAATTGGTTTGTGTATCATGTGTTAATTTCGAGTCAAGGTCAATGCCACTTAGTTGTGGAATGTACGTGTTCCTACGTGCGACTGTGCGAGCGTGGCCTCGCAGTGTTTGGTAAACTTTATTTTTTATATGGGCCAGTCTTGTAACTTTGGACTTCTGCCCGTCACGATTCACCCCTTAGCCATTAAAATCCGTCCCCATACTCCTGCCGGGACTCGAATCCGGAACCTTCGAGTTGTTGGCCTACCGCCGTAGACCCAACGGCTACCCGGCCGGCCATGTCGCAGTGTTTACTTGCAATAAACTTTCGTGTGGCGGGAAGGAATTGAATTTTATTTTATTTATGGCCTTTATGTAGTTTAGGCTCAGGGCGGGATAGAGCAGGGAAATATTATGTTCGAAGTTAGTCGGTCAGGTCACATTTGGTAGGTACCATCCCTGCATTTGCGTGGTACATGAAAAAACTTGTGCAGCAAGAATGTCAAGATTGGCGGCCGCTGAAATCTTTCCCAACAACTTCCAATTGCAAAGCCAACTGAAGCGGCCGTGGGTATAACACCTTGGATAGTTACAGTATGTTACGTTAAGACTGATTAGTTTGATTTACCGTGCTTTTCCTAAATTGGATTTGTTCAGAGAGTGCGTATTGACAGCGGCTTTCTCAAGATTTTCAAATTAATGACTTCTAAGTGTGAAATTATAGGTTTCTGTCTACGGTTGATCAAGCTTTCTGTTGTTTTCTATTAAGAAATTTTATATTAAGGTTGTGGAAATTTTTAGGGATGTAAACATACGCCAAGGACTTTTATCTTCCTAGTACACTTTGTGTTTGGACATGTGAAGACAAATTCTCATGCGATTTCAAATTTTGCTTGGTTTAAATTTATGAAAACATAGTCAGGAAACATTAAGTTTTGAAGTCACGAGCTCTTGACTACATGTTCCTATATTAAATTCACTTCCAAAAAAAATATTTCCAGCATTTTGTGCGGCCAAATACGAACCTTATAGAGACCCTTTATTTGTTCAAAATCATATTAAGATTCTATACAAACTATATTTTTTGTTGTTGTTTTCCTGTTTTTTATTTGATCTTCAGATTTTAATTATTTCTTTGGTGAATTTCTCACTAACATGTTTATGTTGTAGGTTAAATAGTTTGACATATATTGCTACAATAGTTAGACAAATGTGATTAATTTAGAGTCCAGGACCGAAATAAGAGGAGTCCTTCATCTCCTCTTCAAATTTCACACCTTGCTTCAGGTATTTTGAATTTTTTTAAAATCAAGGTGTGAGAAAATATTGTAATTTTATGAAAATAGCTAGCTTCAATGGTCTTAAATATTGCTTTTTTTATTAAATTTTAAGTATTTGTTATATTCCTTCCTGCAATAATACTTTTTTTCTTATCAAATATTGTTATTTCAGTTCAGCTTCTTGAGATCAATTGACGGCGTGACGACAAATGACTGTGTGTTGGTGACTTCTTATAAATGAGGTTCCACAAGAAATCATCTGGAAAGGAGGAAAGAGGAAGAAAAAGTAACACAAAGCGGAAATTATTAAAATTATGTTCGGTGGGTGTTTTATAATTAATTGTAAAGTAATATTATCATATTTTACTAATGCTTTTATATAATAGAGTAATATATGAGCGACTTGGGAAATAATATGGTAAGCACCAACATAATTGTTCACAGTATATCGAAAAGTGAATGCAGACATGTTTAAAATTCTTCAGATATACTGATAATCGTTTGACAGAATATGTTCTCTTTTTTTTCAATAATTATTTTCGCTTATTAAGATGCATTTTACTTTTCTTTTCGCCCTGTGTAAAAAAAATGATTATGGCTTTTAGGTTTTGTGCCCTCGAGTCACTCTCGAAAACTGGGGCAAGCATCCTATTCATTTAGGAACAGCATTGACCTCTATCTAAAAGTGATACTGGACTGATCGATGTCATTAAAGCTATAAAGAATATCTGAAGCGAGGGAGCAGAGAGGACATTTAATCTCGATCGTCCACTTGCAGTATAAACCAATATGGGCCAAATTTTCAGTTTCTTACGCTTTTTATTGTTTTGGGCCCCGTTTTTTATTTATGTCTTAATTATTGCAAGAAATATTAATATGATTTACAGCAAGCACTATTATTTGCGCAGTCCGGTACATGCATAACTTAAGAATTAAATACAATTAAAGACGGGGCCTCACAGCGATAAAAAGCATAAAAAACTTATTAAGCTAAAACTGAAAATTTGGTCCATATTGGATTAGACTGGAAGAGGACGATCGAGGTTTAATGTTTGATCTACATCTATCATTCGATACTAGCCGATTACTCCAGTATCGTGAAGTAGAGCTCGATGAACAAGAGTAACACTATTTCATAATGTAAAAATATCTTACGATAAAAATTTTTCCTTAAAACGACTTTAGGACAGAAGAATAAAATGGGCAATTACTTACTCCTCCTTACTTCTAGGTGGAGCTTCAGATATACCTTCTGAATTTTTTTACTTGTTTCCAACCATACACACATAGCCATATTCAATTACGCTTTTTTTGTTGACTATCGCTATACTACCAGGTTACTAAGAACGGATTAGCATTGTCAGTCACTCGTTAGTACAGCGAAAGCCACTCCAAAAAACGTTTCTAACTACGGCAGAAAATTTAATACTATTTACGATGTATTAACATCGGCGTAACTAGTGTGGGATTAGGGGAACCAGGCCCCCTTTATTATTAATGCTTCCCTTAGAGCTGATTACCCGTCCTCTGACTTTAAAAAATGATATGTATATATAAAAATAATTACAACGCCAGGTCATACGTCTGACAATCGGTGCTCGAAGTGTTCATCCTGATTGAGTTTTTGCTCCACGTTAACACTTGAAATTGTCTTTGGCATTAAATAAACATATTTCTTAGTCAATTCTGAACCTATTTATCTCATTTTTTCATAAACTGCTTCAGTTCTATTCTGGTTATGACTTAATGTTGTCTAGCAATGTTTTTGGGTTCATTCTATCTATTCTCCATGGAATATAAATAAGACTTCTGACGTAGGGTCTACGAAGTGAAAGGTGTGTTCCATACAATTCACTGCGGAACTATTTCTACACTCTGCCTCAAGTCATTGTCTTGTTGGAAATATAAATCATATTTCCTAAGCCCAATTTCTCAGGACTTTCTGTAAGATTTTCGTGCAACCTATTTACATTTTACAGTATATCCAAATGTATCCATTGTGTATTTTATAAATAAAAGTTCCATGTCATAAAATTTTTGGACGTCATGCTTCAGATTGGGGAGGACTGTTGTGCTGCTGTTACCTGTTGTGCCTACTAATGTTAAGTTCAGTGAAAATAATTTAGAATTGCTAAGAATTGGCATAGAGCATAGGCTTAGAAGTTACTTAACGTATTAGAATCCCCCATTAAATGAGTTAACACTAATTTAAATTCAATTTCAATTTACAAGTGGCACAACAAATTAAAATTGACACCAACGTAGTCGTGCGGTCTGAGCGTCTCAAAAGTCGCGGGTTGGAAGGATGTTTGTGAATATTGACAAGCATTGCATGCATTTAATTGTGAGGGGCGAAGTCGAAAAGTACTAAAAATGGCTCACAGAAAACAAAGTTTACCCATGTTTTAAATATTAGAATAGTCTTTCCCAAAAATGTAAAAAAAAAGAACTTTGGTGTCACTACCAGTACGATTATTTCTGTTGTTTCATACAAGTGTCCTAAGGACATTAAAAAAATCCACCTTGAATGCATATGGAGAGGCAAAAGTAAGGAGAAGTAATAAATCTTCCTTCCTTGCTTCATCACAGAGCTTCTAAAATTTCATCGGATTTTTTTTCTGGTCTTAATTTGAATTTTAGTCGTAAGTTGAAATATATTAAACAGCGTGTTATGGATATCTAAACCACATTTATCATCAAATCAAGAACAGTAATTTATCAGACTACCACCATCTTAAACAGGATTTTTAAAAAATCTATCATCTATATCACATTGTGTGAAGTAAATAAAAATGACATGTCACTTAAACCTGTTACAATTGCCAAGTATGTTCTATTTGTTACCGTCAAGCAAAACGTCTATAAAAATACATTATTGTACCTAAATCTAACTCTTTATTATTATTATTATTGATAAATGTTAATTCGAGGCTGTGTTGTTTCTCTCTTAGCAAAGGGCCCTATTTGCATTGTGTTAGACTCCTTTCTGTGAGCTACAGCAGCAACTATGACCTAAACCCGTGACTCGGAGGAATCATTCTTCCAGTAAAGGGATGGGAAGAGAACGGCGAGGGTCTCACTTGATCTAGCATATTAAATTTTATATTTACGAACTTTTCAGCCTGTTTAGCGGTAAATACTACCTACCTCATATTCTCATTAATATACACCTCGCTTTCTATCTGGCTCACAACTGAATGAAAATATGTCCCTAGTTCAAATAGGACAAAATTAAATACTAATTGATTAACAATGGATAAAGGATATAAATGTTTTTATATCATCAACTGGGAAGATTATTATCATTATCTGGCAGAGTAACCTAAAAAAATATAGTTGTTACGGAAGCATAGATGGTTATTTCAAACTTGTTCAAACCAATATCGTTCAATGTACAGATAAATCTAACTTGAAGCAATTGAAAAAAAGCGGATGGCTGTTCTTGCTCTATACACCTGTAAACTTATCAATAAGGTACCTTTTATTGCGCACATTTCAACTTCCATGTCCCGAATCTAAATAAAATAAAACACAAACAAATACTAATGCATACACACAACAGAATAAACATCATAACTGCAAGTAAAAGGGATTTCACTTTAATTTCTTTAGGTGAAAACTATATTACCTCATTCTCATTATTCTCCTTCTTCACGTCTATTGGCTGTTGCATAACTTTGTACTCGTCTTCATTTGAAGCCATCACTATTATTATTAATTTAATTCAATAAGGCCAAGCAACTAGAAATGCACCAGTAGCGTTTGATGACATATACATATCATCAAATATTCTTGCATTGGAATTGGCCTCAATGTATATCTTTGTAAGGTACTAGAAATAGTTTATGTTTATTGCCTCCAGAACATTAAGTAAATCTAGGAAGGGTTTTCGAGAAATATTCTTCCTGAAATAAGAAATAACAAAATTACTTTTCATCAACAATGAGTCATCATATCTACACTCACGTGGCAAAACGGAGTAACATCATTTTGAGTTGTATACAGTAATAAAGCAGTTACGGTCACATTTGCAAGAAAAGAACAATGTTCGGGTTCTTTCTACACTTGTAAAGTTATGTGGTTCTTAATTATACAGACACTAATTCGTATCAAAATGCTTAACAAACAAACTTCATTTAAAAATTTACTTAGTTCCTTTACCATGTGACTCTAAATTAGAATCATCCCTCCCCGGGACTCTTGCAAAAATGGTTCTGGATGTCTTTTTGGTATAGTGAATAACGACACCGTCACTTTCTCTACGAATTTGGGCTTTTTATGTGAACTTTTGGCTGGCGATGCTACTTCTTCCTTCTTCACAAAATATTTGATCGGATGTGGGGAAAGCAAGGGGCAATAGCTTCGGTTGTCCAAATAAACGTCCAGATCAAATAGAACATCTTTGGTTCCCTTAAACAAATGGGACACTCCTTTTCGCTGCTTCTTCTTTTGTTCAGGCTTTACTTCTGGTCCAGTTTTCTGTTTTCTTTCTATGTATCCGATATCTTGCAGTAACTTCTTCGTCGTTTTGTGACAGTGCCTGAATTTCTTCCCCAGTTGTCTGTAGCTGAAGATGACTTTCGTGTGCAGGGTCCTTTGCATAACTCGGTTCTAAGTTCTGTCGAATTTCTTCCTCGGGCGACAAGATCCTGGCTTACTCTTCACTCCATACACATTTACTATCTTCATTAGATACTTGTAAACCCAACTTCAGCCACATTCTTCCTTAACAAAATGTTTTACAGTATCTACCTTACTGTCAAAAGGACGCTGTCGGAGAAACAGCTCCAAATTTTCCTGTTCAAGTATTGCACATTAATTTCATTTTATTTATCTGTACATTACGCAGTGTTAACCAACACAAACTGTGTGGCGTTCAGATCTTCGAGTGTGTATGTTTTAATGGCCATCGTTGATTGGGTGTTTTATTTATGCGGCACGTGAGATAAGTTG
>JAGDQP010074918.1:0-10218 GCA_022664845.1 Lepisma saccharinum | reverse complement strand
TGGGCCTATAAGTCAGAAATAAATTCAAATCCAAAATCTATCAAATTAATGCATTGTACTTACCACATGTGTGATGTCTTGGTCACCTTCTTTGTCTTTTAGCAATAGGCTGCTGTCTAATGGTATCATCGTTTTACAATATGTGTTCAATGTGGCCTCCATGAGATCGAATGCAAGCGTGGGGGCGGCGAGTTAATGAACGCTGAATGTTGTCGAATATTTCAGGCGTATCTCGAATTACTTGGAATCCGTCGTGGTTACGTTGTTGCAGATCTCGTACATCACGAACCTCCGTTTAATACACAATGCTTTTCAAATGTCCCCACAAATAAAAATCCATAGGAGTTAAGTCTGGTGAACGAGCAGGCCAAGCAACTGGACCACCCCTTCCTATCCATCTTCCCGGAAAGACGTCATTTAAATGTATTCGAACTTGCCCATAGATATGGGGTGGAGCTTCATCGTGCATAAACCACATTTTGCGTCTAACATTCAGAGGTATATCCTCTAGTAGAATCGCAAGTTCACGTTGCAAGAATTCTAGATAACGTTCGCCCGTTATGCGATGTGGAAAAAGGTATGGTCCTAAGAGGTGGTTCCCGATCATACCGGCCCAGACATTGACAGAAAATTGTCTTTGGTTATTAGTGACGACAATTGCATGTGGGTTCTCTTCTGTCCATACGTGCTGATTATGAACATTGATTATACCATCCGTTGTGAAACAAGACTCATCTGTAAACAGAATTAATAATGTAAAGGCGGGATTTTCTGTAACTTGCCTCACAAACCATTCACAAAAGTTTAGTCGCGGAAGATAATCAGTTCTCTCGATAGCATGAAAACGTTGTAAATGCATAGGATATAGCAATTGTTCGTGAAATAGACGCCAAATGACGTTTGGTGCAACACCTTCTCTGGTAGCAACTCTTCGTATACTGATTTCCGGATGTTCTTCTACTAAATTAAGTACTTGTTCCTCTTGTTCAGGTTGAAGTTTAGTTCTTGGTCTTCTACGGTCTCACATTGCACTAAAACTACCAGTTTCCCTAAGATGCCTGTCAATGGCAATAAATGTCCTTACATTTGGAACCTGGCTATTTGGAAAATATTCGTGATACATACGTTACGCAGCCAAGGCGTTACCATCGGCACGACCATACATTAAATGCATATCGGCCATTTCACTAAATGAATAAACCATTTTAAATTGACTAAAACTACCAATTTGACACACAAAGTCTTCTCGCTCTAAACTACAACAGAGGCACAGGAAACGTAAGTACTGTCGAACCCACGTTCGAGACGGAAGTGGTGCTGGAATGTGTGTATTCTAGTGTTGTTCCTCCAGTGGATTCAGTAAAGAACAGCAACAGGTAAACGTCGTCTGCTTCCTGTGACTAGTGAGGCCTTCATTCTTTTCCAACAGCACATTACAAGCATAGTGATCCACAAACAAAACTCTCTGCTTTCCTTATTTGTAGCTCAAGAATAGCATTGCACATGTTTCTTTCTGGTGTTTGTTTCACGTTAATGTCTATGCTTTTGTATTTCAAAGTTTAGAGGAGACAAACGAATAAGCTCAGAAGAATGTGAATAATAATAATATTCATAATAATAATAATAATAATACATATGATTATTATTTTATTCACTACTAGCAGTAATAGTATCACTACAAATGTAGTGACTCTTTTCAACTAGTTTCTAGTGTTACCTGCACCTGAAGGTTCCATATCGTTACGTATGTACGATGATATCCCTCGGGGAGCTTTCTCCAGTAGAATGGAATGGGACAGGTAGCGGTCAGTGCCTCTGTTCAATGTATTGTCCCGGTGTTTGCATTAAGGACCAGGGAATACATGAACATTCTGCAAACCTTATGTTCGTCCTGAGCGGGACACAAGCACGAACGGCCTCCCCTGTGCTTATTTCATGTTTGCGATCGTAGCTACTAATCTTCACCAAGCAGTTATGCTATTGTGTGTTTTTCTTTCTGTTAAGAAGGACAGTCAACTGCATTTGTAATCTTGCTGTTGGATCTGCATAGCAATTCAGTCTTTCTCGATTTCGATTTTAACAGTTTCAGGAATCACATTAAACCTTACAAGTTCAGAACTAATCAGATGATGATATCCTTTCAGGATGTTATGTACGCTCTATCAACTAGATTTGAACTACATATGAACATTCCTTGCCCTTTCCAATTTCACGACATTTGGGTATACATTACGTTTTGTACTTTTAGTCCCCAAGTTTTTAATTCTAGTGCTATTAGTCAATAATGATACGTGCGCCTTTCGGTTCAAAGCTGTACAGTTCTCAATGCTGACAACTTTCCACGGCATAGCCGGGGTTCTTCATCCAAGCATCGTGCCCTGCGCACTGTCTACCCCACCAACGGGGTCACCTTTTCCTTTACGCTGCATTTGATATTCACATAATCACCGCCATTCCACTGACAAATGACACACTGTTTCTTCTGAGACACATAATTTAACTGTTCATTGAATTATTGTTACTCAAACACCTGACAGTTATGTAATCCCGTACGGTTTTTCCAAATCGCTCCGCATTCGGAATCTACTTGACATATGGACATGCAGTAAACGAATTATTGTTACCTGTCTAGCAGACGTCTCATTTATGCCGTTTTTGACGCTACTTTACTTGGAATAATTTTTGGGAATCCCCTTTTTCCTTTGGGGAATCCCATGCGCCCTGCTTGTAGGAGTTTCAATCATGCATTTTTGGATAGCCCGGGTGTGACTTCCTCTAATTTACTCTCAACCGCCTACTCTCCGCCTTTTCGTATTCGAAATAATCAGATCTGAAGTTCATTTTCCCACGGTTTCGGCAGCCTATAGCTCCGAAAGTACTTAATATTCGACACCCGTTTTTATCACGTTTTTCTTAGTTCGATTTCAGGTACTCACCCTTAAATGTTTTGCACGTATTAAGGGAACACCCTGTATATATATAAATATAAATAGCTGTGTGTGTGTGTGTACGAATTGCCCCCTTATCTAGCAACGCCTCTATATTTCGATCTGCCTCCGCATGGTACATAATCTATATGTGTTTGAGTTAGTCTCGGCAACACCTTTCCACACACACGACAAGGATTTGTACTAACATCGACGAACGTGGCTGGAGGAAATTCCCCCACTCGACGTTTTAGTAGATCTAACAAAAATAGACACCAGCAGATTGCTATATATTCAGTTTTGCAAAATAACACAGACACAACACCGGCCGTGTTTTCTGACATGGAAATAAGAAAAAAACAATTATGGACCATCCGAGGGTACGCAAATGCTTCATTTCTGTTATTTAAGCCGTCGAAAGTGAGGGAACAGTAATTTTAGAGTTTCATATTTCCGATATGACTAAACGTAGACCTCAGGAGGCATGATACCGTCAAACATTTCTAACCTTTATAAAAAATACATGTTCCAAAATTGTGCAGTGAAGGTACAAGTGATTCTATAAAGAAATAGAGGATTTCCAGACATCCTTCAGGACAAATAGTTGGTAGAAATAAGGATGTATCGAACTTTTTTAAGCATGTGTACAAATGATAAACGTAACACCGCCATCTTACCGAAGAATGACAGTCTCAGCAGCAAGCGCTGTGAAACTTTACACAACCGCTCTGCCAGTCTGTCGACAACTTTCAACGCAGCAACTACTGGGACTAGGAAGTCGGTTGAGGAGCTGTTGTAAAAGCCGC
The DNA here is from genome assembly GCA_022664845.1 of Lepisma saccharinum. Taxonomy (NCBI): domain Eukaryota; kingdom Metazoa; phylum Arthropoda; class Insecta; order Zygentoma; family Lepismatidae; genus Lepisma; species Lepisma saccharinum. The sequence continues at coordinate 6,485 of JAGDQP010074918.1, read as the reverse complement.
GGTGAGACGAGTTCAACCCAGTCTAAATCATACACATAGTAGGGACGGACTCGGAGACAGGGATACAATTTTTAACATAGCAACTACTAGGGCTAAAAAGGAGGTTGGTGTAAAATTAAATAGGTTTTTGCGCCACGAATTTAAACCACCAACATTTATCAAGATCACCAAGCAGGACCCGATTCTCGGGGTCAGCGCAATTTTCAACCCGTAAACTACTACTGCTATGACGATGGGTGTTGTTTCGATGGACAGGTCAAGGCAAGACTAGTCCAAACCATATAGATTATCCACATCGGAGGGGTGTGTCCTGATATACCTAGGGAAGTGGTTGAGTTGGCGTTGGAAAGATCTTATCGGAATATTCGGAATGAAACCGAGATTATCCATATAGATGGCTTACTGCTGAAAGCTGGCTAATATGTAGATTTGCCCGACAGTGTTTCACCTGATTTGTTCTAATAGCCGCCGCTCATCAGAAAAGCTGTGACGTAATTCAGCAAATGTGGTAAATAATTAGATTGTAATACCTCGCATTGTATTGGTCATTGACTCGTGGTATAAACTAGTTTTTGCTCACAATAAGTTCGGCAAACACACAGGAGTAGCTTTAAGTTTGATAGCTGTATCCGGGTAAGAAAAAGTTTCACCGGGTAGTTTCAATAATTTCAATGTTTAAATAGTGTTTGTTGGTATTAAATCAGTTGCTTTGATGCTAAAAATATTATCAACTTAAACTAATGTCTGTTTGCTATAGATAGTGCTACTGCTTACATTTGTGCTTTAAACCACAAATTGAAAGGATTTCTTAAATCAAATGTGCTAAATCCTAGAAATTAGAAAATCTTTCGAGAAAGAAATATTGTTTGTTTAAAATAAAATAAATACTGTCTACTTGGAAAAAATATTGCTGTCAAACAAATCAATGCATTAAATATGACTTTAGAACGAAGTTCGTGTTGAGTGTAGATTTACAATAGGACATGTACTTCTTAAGACGTCACTACAATGTATGGAACATTATTATCTGCGTACATAGAAAACATAATAGTAATTGCTTCCAACTCTGTCTTGATTTTCCAATCACTGACAGAGGCAACCTGCATATTTAACAAGTATTGAACAGCTCTTTTTTTCAAGGCGTTTTTATATTTGTTTGATTTTGTAGATGACGATTAGATCACCGTTCAACCCAAAGTACGTTTGGTAAACACTTTTTATTTGCTGCTTTTGTGCTTAATAATTAACAAATTATTATCTTTCTTCTTACAGGATTTATATAATACTGGTATCATTCGAAATGAATTCCAAAATAACCCGATTCATAATAATTTTTATGTGTTTTGGGTTCAGCAATACCTCAGTGTCCAAAAGATGTTTAGAAAATATTGGCTCACCAAGTACTGCATGGTCTCACGACAGTTCAGTGTTGCTTTTCTGTGTGAAATATCTTCCAATCGAACATTCAACAAGTATAATAGTTCAGGGAAATATATCGCTGAACCCTCAAGTCTTGAAAATTATGAGTGAGCATGATGCAATTAGCATCTTTAGATTATCAGAGTATCAAACATCAGAGGATGATAAGGAAGGCTTTGAAGGATTCCACTATTCGGCCCACACCAGAGTAATAGTAATCCTATTACAACATTTCAACTCATTACGAAATATTATAAAGTCAACAAGAAAATTTAACTCCTGGAATTCTAGGGTAATATTTGTGATAATATATATTCCACATGTTATAAGCATTGAAAACGTCACCAGATCAATCTTCAATATTACATGGTCTGAAAAAGTACTCAACGTAGTTCTATTTTTGGAAACTAAATGTGTAGGGTCACTATCAGGGGAGAAAGTGAATTCTGAAACAAATTGCCGTGTTGCTGTGGTTTACAATCCTTTCGTAAATCGGATCATTCAAGTTTGTCTTTATAAAAACTTCCATTCTGCATTCTGGAAAGTAAGAGCACTTACTGAACTTAAATCTTTAAATGGTTATCCGATATTAATAGCCACACAAATATCATTTATGCCATTTGTAAGACTTGTGGAAACTAGTAACAATAAATTTACTTACAAAGGATATATGGGACAACTTTTGGAGACAATGGCTCAACAGGTAAATTTTACACCAGTAATATCCTACACTTCACCCGTTTTACCTTTAAGACGGCTCTCGAATGGAACATGGACCAATGAGTTAGGTGCATTAGATGACAACCGTGCAGACTTAGTACTTTCAGCTGTAGTTATTAACTACGAGAGATATCAGTCGTTCAACTTCCTTTATCCGGTCATGGTTGAATCTTTGATTATTTTATTTCATAAGCCAAGTGCTTTACCAAAGTGGTTGAATATATATCTGCCATTTCTATCGGAAACATGGTTAGCGATTATTGTAGTGTTTACAGCATTTAATCTCACTGTGATGTGTGTTAGACGTGCCAATTGTTATCCGCTAGATTGTGTGAGAAACACTCTTCACTTGTTAGCAGTTTTATTAGAAATATCAGTTCGTCAACCAACAAAGTTTTCAGAGAGATATTTATTTTCTTTATGGGTCTACTTTTCACTTATTCTGTCGTCATTGTATGAGGGGCTATTATTATCCTACCTCACTGTCCCCACGTACTACCCACAAATCAGAACATTTGCAGATGCAGTTGATGCTGGAGTAAGAATAGTCTCAAACATCGTTGTTCTAAAGCGATTTAATACGAGCGATGATCCGTCAGTAAGTACACTGTATCAAAATGCATTTCCCCCAACATCTCACGCAGGAGCTATCAAAGAATTTCAAACAAATGCAAAGGCCGCTTTCGTCGCTGGAAATAAACTATTACATTATCATATTCTTAGTTCGGAGTCTTTCGGAGGATGTGCTGATGGTTATGTAAGTGACGAAAGTGTTGGTTTGATTACATATTCATTTTGTGTTTCTAAGACCTTTCCTTACGTTGACAGGATGAATGGCGTTATCATGAGAAGTGTGGAAGCAGGATTAATCACCAAATGGTATAACAATGTATTGAGGGAAGTGAGTAAGAATAATGTCAGCAAGTACTGCCCCTCATTAACTGGTAATATCGTTTTGACACTTGATCATCTTTCCTCGAGTTTTGTTATTCTTGGAATTGGCATAGCGATTGCAACTCAAATGTTTATTCTCGAAATCTGTTTTGCGAAATTTCATGTTTCCGAACATTAGATTCCAAACATGGTACTGAACTCTTGTACGTAGACCAGTAGGTTTAGCTAATAGTACATCGCTTGATGGGACAGACTTGTTAATCAAATTCATTAAACATACTCCTACCAATGATATATTGAGAACAAAACCTGTTTTCAATTTAGATAATATATTACGGGAACCTCGTGCTAGTACACTTGTAAGCTTTGCTGTAGAAAAACCACCGAAACATTGGAACGTTTTGTTAAAGAAAATATTTGAAAGTACACTATTATTAACAATTTGTTAACATCGCTCTAAAAATAACTTATTTTACATCTATCGAATCTGTTGCACAATATTTTGCTCGGCATTTGGATATCAGCGTATCTGTTATCCGAAAACGTGTTGATAAAATAAACATTTTCTTCGTTTTGTCAAGCATAATATGTATAGAAAATTGAAATGGCGTGTTTAAGTTGTTTCTTGTGTTTGTAGTGTATGTAAAGAAGTTCTTTGATATTTGCACATATAGGAACATGTAAAATAAGAATTGAAACATGAAATATTTGTTAACATTGAATTTAAGAAGCAACCCAGTGAATATGTGTTGTTGGTGGAGCCAGGAGAGAGGGAAAATGCTGCAATCTGAACTACACAATTGAACCAAATAATTTATGTAATAATCTAAATTAAACTTCGCCAATTCCTTCCCCATAATGGAATACGGCTTCTTTTATCCACTTGATAACCTTGATTCTGCCTTAAGCTTCTTCATCTTACTAACTAACTAACTCTATGGCTTATGGAACTCGCAAGTTCGTCGCCGCAGTAACAAACGTTCGCCATTGGATTCTATCCTGGGCAGTATCAAGGCAGTTTTCATCACGAACACCTACTTCTCGAAGATCTCTTCTAATATTGTCCTCCCAACGACGTCTCGGTCTTCCGAATGGCCTCTTTCCATCGGGCCTTCCAACCAGGAGAGAATATAATCTTCGTTTTTCCCCCATCCGAGCTACATGGCCTGCACACCTTAGTCGTCTCGATTTCATTATTTTTACAACATCTGGTGAATCGTACAGTCCGTGGAGTTCTTCATTATGCAGTCTCCTCCACTCTCCAGTCATCTCGTCCCGTTTCGGCTCATATATCTTTCTCAAAACCTTATTTTCAAATACACGCAATTTATGTTCATCTGCTAGGGTCGTACTCCAACTTTCGCAACCGTAAAGTATTACCGGCAGAATAACCGTTCTGTATATTTTTAATTTCAATTTCCTTGATATTAATCGCGATGTTAGAAGTTTTTGGACTGAATAGAAACATGCGTTGCCCGATACTAAGCGACATTTTATTTCTTCCGTGACCTCATTTTTGCTTGTTACGTATGCCAAGTATTTAAATGTGTTTACTTTCTCTATTACCTCATCCCTATTTCTTATGTTTTTAATTCCTTCATTCCCTGTGCTTCGGCTTGTTACCATGTATTTTGTTTTATCTATGTTTACCTGTAGACCTATCTCATCGCACGCTTCTACTAAGACATCGGTGTTGTTTTGTAGTGCATCTATATCGTCCCCTATTAAATCTACATCATCCGCGTATACAAACAGTTGATTCAAACCATTCAAGGATAGTCCCTTTTTGTCCCCTTTAATTTTTAAAATCGCATATTCTAACGCAAAGTTACAGTAGTGGTGACAAGGCATCGCCTTGTTTCAATCCGTTGCGAATCTTGAAACTATCTGACATATTATTACCTATCCATACTCTGCTTATGGGGTCGCTGAGACACATCTTCACTAGTTGGACCAATTTTTTCGGTATTCCAAATCGTATCAGGTTACTGTATAACTTTTTCCTTTTGATAGAATCATATGCTTTCTTAAAATCAATGAATAGCTGATGAACCGTCCCATTGTATTCCCATTTCGTCTCCAAAATTTGTCTCAAAGCAAAAATCTGGTCCAACGTGGATCTATTTCTTCTAAATCCACATTGGTGATCTCCAATTATTTCATCTACCTATACATTTAGGAGTGTTAACAGAATATTACTTAATACCTTGTAACAAGTTCGAAGTAACGAGATTCCGCGGTAATTATTGCATTCCGACTTATCGCCTTTTTCTGTAAATCGGAACAATTATTGATGTTTTCCATTCCTTTGGGAGCTCCTCCTTTCTCCATATAGCACTTATCAATTTGTGTAGTTCCTTGATTAGTGCCGTTCCTCCTGTTTTAATTAATTCGGCTGGATTATTGTCTATTCCTGGTGATTTGAAATTTTTCAATTTCTTAACCGACATTTCGATCTCGATCTCGCTAGGTTCGGGAATCCACGGTTCTGCGGTATGGATTTCAAATTCCTCTGTTTGTTCCCCGCTGTGTACATTAAGAAGTTTGTCGAAATAACTTTTCCACACATCGACAATTTTAGTCGGATCCGCCTGAAGATCTCCACGTTCATTTCTAATCATTCCTAACCTCGGCTGGTAACCTTTTCTTAACGAGTTTACCCCTTTGTATAGATCTCGTATGTTATTTGTCTTCCCGTTTTCCTCAATCTCCTGAATCTTCTGCGTCAGATATTCTCGCTTTTTGTTTCTGAACCCGCGTGTGGCTTTTCTTTTCGCGTTACTGTAGTGGTTGGTATTTGCTTCGCTTTTATTACTTAGCCATCGTTGCCTTGCTTGTTTTCGTTCCTCATGATGTTTAATGCATTCTTCATCAAACCAAGGTTTGTTCTTCTGTTGTTTCTTCTCACCTACGCGTTCCTTCGCCGCGCTCTTAATTGTTTCACGAATTGCCTCCCACATCTTACTTACATCAATTTCATTATTAATATCATCATTATTATTACTCGAGTCGGCTAGGATTTCGAACCTATTTGAGAGTTCGAGTTGGTAATCTGCTCTTATGCTCGGATTATTTAATAGTTTCACTTCGAATTTCAGTTGTTTTGATCCCTTGCTTTCTCTGTTCGCGATGCATAACTTTTCCCTTACTTTTGTGATCACTAATTGATGGTCGGTGTCACCTTCCGCTCCTCTGTACGACCTAACGTCCATTATGTTGGTGTGTCTTCGTCTGTCTACTAATACGTGATCGATCTGGTTGAGAGTTTTGCCGTCCGGAGATACCCATGTGTATTTGTGTATGTCTTTGTGTTCAAAGTACGTGCTCTTTACCAGTAAGTTTTTCGAAATCGCGAAAGTTATCAGTCTTTCTCCATTGTTGTTGGTCTTTTCGTGAAGACTGTATTTGCCTATAGTAGGTCTATATTTTTCTTCCCTCCCTACCTTTGCATT
>JAGDQP010074916.1:0-10218 GCA_022664845.1 Lepisma saccharinum | reverse complement strand
GGACAATCTAATATTGCCTTTTGGTGCTTAGCTAAATGTATTACTTCAACTCCAGATATACCGTGCCCTAGGTATTCGATACTACTGGAAAATAATTGACACTTTGGCATTTTAAACTTAACATTCTCGTACATAATTTACGAAATATGGGAACAGCTTGAGGATCTATTTAGATATGTACTTTGTAATCCTTGACTGGACCCTGTATTCTAGGCCTGAAAATGTCCGCATATTGCTCAAAGATTTGATTTTTAAAATATTTAGTAATCTCTGTACAACATATTTTTTTTACATTATTACAGTTGTTCTTTTCAAAAGAAAACCCTCCAAGAAGACCAGATATGGTCTATACCTGACCTACCTAATAACGTACGTTTCAAGGTACCATGTTTCTGTTTCTGTATTAGGATATTAAGATTCCTCCATCTTCACCCATATTATCTCATTAAAATGTTTAATGACATTTTTAATAACTTATCATAGATGTATTTGAAAAATAAATATAGAATTTTAATGTCAATTTATTACCATCGAAATCACATTGTAAATTATTTTAGCCTATAGTATTCAATTGTTGTCCATTAACTACAGATAATTGTTGAGATTCCGGTTTAATAATTCATTGTTTGTCAGCAATATGTAAAACAGAGCGTGATATCAGATTAACATTATTGCCCGTGTCAATCTCGATTTCTATTGGTGTATTACAAATAAATATTTGTTTAGAACAAGGGAAAATTGCGTGAAAAGATATGTGATTTACTTCATTAGCCAGCGGAGACGATGTCTGTCTCCGTAAACTAATTTGATAATCAGTTATTGTCTTGTTGTAATTTTCCTCGAAACTGTGTATTCCATCTATTTTTCTTATTTACTCCTCTTAAGAAGGTTGCACTTTTCAATTTTACCTTTTGAACTGTGTCAATAGCTACATCCTTTATGTTATTTATCCAAGTATTTAGGTGGTATTTCCTAACAACTTGATCGCTATTTTGCTTTAACGCTGCTGCTACAATAGGAAAAAAATGTTGTCTCCCTTGCCACTGAGAACAAGAGCTATTTGCATTAACATGTAAATGCTGTACTGTAGCTAAAATCTTTTTCTTCAATTTATTTAAATTAGACTGTGACATCCTGAACCCTCCTTAAATATTTTTACCTTTTCAGTACTCAATTTATAGTATGACGTCTCGAGAATTCATATCCTGAATTTTAAGTTACAAAAATAAATGCTAATTCTTATGATACTCTCAGCTGTGAGCACGTAAATATTACCATCTAACGCCGCCAAACTTGTTGACTTGAAATATTACTACTTAAATGTTTGACGAGGTTTTCTATTACTCCATAGAACGAAATTCTTAGCTAACAAGTAATACGACATAATATGGCCGATTATTCCAAATGCAGTATACTTAGTGGCTAAACTATCAACACACAAAATCTAACAATAAAGAAAGTAGACGAACATAAGTTAAATACTGAATTACTATCCTAGACTCATGCCCAAATGTAAACTCAATCGTACATGCATTATCTTGTCCTATTAGGTTAGTTTCATTGTTTGTTTTTCCATATAACATGCCACTACTTACTCTAGCACAATTGCATATATTAAGTTACCGTATCAATGCTGAAGGAAACATAGCAATAGATAATTGAATGGCCTTTAGCTAAGTACGCTGATCCCGGGGGACTTTGGGGGGCCAGGAACCAACTTAAGGTTGAAGTTGGTCTCCCTAAATGGGTGCACAAATGATAAGGTGAAGTCGCTTCTCCAATCTCTACAATAGATAGTAATGTATCTTTCCATTCTACTAAGCTCATCTCCCTTTGGCAAATCTACTTCATTGATAAATCTCTACCTGAAACTCCTGTGCTACAGTACTTATATAAATTACATCACGTATAATACTCCTTCCCTGGCTGAAGGAGTTAATTCGTGCATTGTTCTTGTTGTTTATGGAGTTTCGTACATAGAATCAATAAAGACCATTTAGTAAAAAAGAAGAGAAGAAATGAAAACATCATTTTCTGTCGTTTAAGGATCATTCATCGTGATTTTGCCATGTACAAACATAATTAAAAAAAAAGAAATATACAAGAAAAATAAGAGAGAAGAAGAACTCACACAAAAGTAGGAGTAGACTTGCACTACGAAATACAGAAGGTTGATCCGTCTATATATGTGTCCGATTTTGACGTCTCACCTACCTTATGAAAAACCACGGGACCACCATCGGTTGCTTTCGATGTAAGGCCATGTCTCCTGGCAATAGCTCTGCACCGTAACATGAATTGTAGGAGTCTCCGTTGAAGTACAGGAAGGGAAATCTTGAGCCACTCCTCCTGGCAGACTTTCGAGAGGCCACGGACAGTGGTGACACGCCGAGATGCAAGTGATCTTTCCAATAGGTAAAACCCGCAAAAATCCATGGGACTCGCATCAGGTGACTTCACTGGTATGTCCTGGAAAGAAATAGCCTGGATGCCGGTGTCTGTCGCCATCTGTTGCAGAAATCGCAGGTTAGAACGCGACGTATGTGATGAGGCCTTATCCATATGCACACGGACTTGATTTACCGCATTTCCATACAAACGGGGCAGATCTGCATAAATTGGTATGAGAATATGTTGCTGATAAAATGCGAAGTCGATCTTGCAGTTGTTAGGCACTCGGCGAATCGTTAGCTTGCCTTCATAGCAGTATCCCGAGACTACCATAAAGCCCTTCGAGAAACTTGCTTTGCACTGGCGGATGAAGTCAGGACGGGTTTTCGCATCGCTTGGGGTGTACATTACGGCTCGAATTTTGCCATAATCGGCTACATAAATCCATGCTTCATCGTGTGTGGCTACAAACTTCCACTTGTCCCAGGATAGATAGCGTTCATAGAGGCGCCTGCAGTAAGTTGTCTGTCCCTCCGATAAGTAAGGACATGTCCACGACTTTTAAACACCATCCGGAGCTTTAATTTGTTACGTAGGTAGCGGTTCTCAGTCGATTGTGCCAAGTGCACTCGTCTTGCCATCACACGTTGTGGAGGAGGGTTTTCCTGTAAGGTCAGTCGCCCCAACTTCCCAGTTACAGGTGGCATCACCGCAGTACACGGTCGCTTTCTACTCCCCTTCGTGGGTGAACGAAACGCTGTAACGTCGTTGCGTGTATGTCGGTTAACTATTTTCTTGACGGTTGTTGTTCCCATTGCACACCCATTTTCCCTGCACTGTTTCTGAACCTGTGTCACAGAAAACTTGGCGTGGAAAAGTGGTACCACGTATCCTTCCCAAAATTAGTTCACATTGAGTGCCATGATTCACACAACACACACGACCTTTTCGTGATACTAGAAGGCTTTACCTTCCTCTTACTGTTTGAATCATTCGGATCGGTTTGTGTGAGCAGGGGTGCATGTTTCAAATCGGACACATGTAGACGGATCGATCTCATGTATATCCTTCAAACTGCTGTTTGGATGCAATTATTGTTTACTGTTAATACCGTAATTTTGGGTTTCTAGTACAACACATAGATAGAGAAACTATATACAGCGAGTAAAAAAGGATTTGGAGAAGTTCAACAAACAGGTAAAACACAATACCACACGTAAACATGGCCTATTTCGAAATCTCTTGCCCTTTTCTGATAATTTGGATGCCTTAGATATTATATAAATAACTACCACTCGATACACTTGTAAAGTAACATGCAACGAAAGAGTGACGACTACGTAAATTCATCGCAAAAATGAACTTGGACAACCGTATACTACAATGAAAATCTCCTCGCACAAAAAGCACACAAAACAATTAACTTTATATGAACACATGTGAACTTTATGTGAACGGACTGAAAAAATGTGTGTTATTAGTGTGCTCAACGTGTCCTTTTATTAGCTCAATGTGTATGGCCCATGGCGTACATTTTGTTCATATTTGCTGTAGTTCACATTATCTACATTTCTATTTGAGTTCACTTTTAGTACATTTGCCAATTTTAAATGAAATTTTTGTGTATAAATGGTGTATCAGTACACCAAATGTGCACATATTATGCACGGAAAATGTGGTGTAGTTCATATTAATTTTTAAATAAGTTCATATATCATGAGCTAAAAACGTGCTAAAACTGGAACATATTGTGAACTTTTTGCGGGACATATTGTGAACTTTATGCGTACTTTGATTTATAGTGTACTCTCGAAAGAAATGTTCTAGGTATCCTATTGTGTACGAGAGCAGTGTATGTAGTGTACGGAAGCAATCCACACAGCGTCAGACAAACAAAACTATTTGGAAAGTCACGCTTTACCGTTGGATACATCATAAAGAAACATAAAACAAAACAGTTATTGCTGAATAGAATCCGTTCTGGTCAACGAAGAAAACTAACTGCCCGGAATGAAACCTACATTCTTTATTCTGTGAGCAAAACTAAAAAATTAGTGCTAAAGATTTGGCTACTTCACTCGCCTAGGACATGTAAATTAATGTTACACCACAGAAAATCCAAAGTTCATTGAAACAATTGGGATTTAGAAGTTGTGTATCCTGGGTATGAATACTGGCCACTCCATTAGTAATTACACAACTGCGAATCATAACACACCCTTCAACATTTTTACCAGTTGAAGCAATGTTCTCCTGTTTGATAACGTCATTATTCTTTGACCATATGTCTTGATATCCATCACTACAATACAAGTTGTAAGCTACATGTCTTTGTCTCATCCTAGAAAAAAAAAAACATTTTCCAAAATTCCAGTCACTCATATTGATACTTCTTGGAAAATTAGAACTTCTTATTTTTTGCTTTCTTCTGATATGTATGTTTTGTTTCTGGCTACACATCTTAATCCCATTTTTTTGTACTTATCTGCACATCTGTAACACTAACATGCATATCTTAGGCAAGCGAAGTAGCCAATTCTTTAGCACTAATTCTTTGAGTTTTGTTCAGAAAATGAAGAATGTAAGTTTCATTCCGGGCAGTTAGTTTCCTTGGTGGACCAGGATGGGTTTCTAATAATTGCTTTGTTTTATGTTTCTTTATGATGTATTCAACGGTAGAGCATGGCTTTCCAACAATCTTAGCTATGTCTCAGTATCTTTTACCTTCTGCATGTAATCTGAAATTAAAATGTGTAGTTCCAATGTTGTTCAACTCACTTTGTTCCCCATGCTGCTTCTTTATGCCTGAAATGGTTTGGATCGCTCAAATACACCACGCAGAGTGCTCTTGTACAAAAAAGGATCTTTGGAACATTTCTTTCGAGAGTAATATGGGGTTTTCTATTCTTACGACGAATTTACTTAGATGTCACTCTTTCGTTGCCTGTTACTTTACAGGTGTTTCGAGTAGTAGTTATTTCTATTGCACTCTATCTAAGGTATCCAAGTTATCATAAAAGGACAAGAGATGGCATTTCGAAATTGGCTATGTTTTGCATGTGATAAGTCTGTTTTCCTCTTCGTTTAACTTGTTCAAATATTTTTTTCTCACTGTAGGTGAGTGAGAAGCATCTTGAAACATGCCTGTTAAGATCGAGAACAGAGAATTAAAAGAAGAAAAACAATATTTATCCAATAAAGCAGTAGCGCAACGCGGCGGAATGGTGAGCCGGACAGAAAGAGAACAACATTTTGAAGAGCTTAGTAACTCCTCTGCATAGACTAACATTAGTTTCTGTTATTTACTAAGATTATGTTCTATTAACAGCAGAAACTTTGTTCCTTTTAGTTAGAACATAATATGCTTTAGTGCACTTTTTAAACGATATACAAACATAGAAAAAAATATTAGCTGGGCCTTGGGGAGCCTTCGTAATGACTATATGTATATTTTATGAATATACAATATTTGGCCAAATCTGAATTGACATCATATGTGCCTTTTTATACCCTTATCTGGCAACTAAACACATATCTGAATGACGACCCGCACAAAGTTACACAGAAATCGGCGCCCGTGGGTCTAGTTAAAACGAACTAAGTTAATTCTTAAAAATGCTGGATAATGTGCACTCTTTAAAAAAAGCCCGGAAATGTTACGGTGAAATTACTGGCAATCGGGGACGCCAAGTTTTTACCGTAAAAGTTCAGTTACTAACCGTATTTATAGCAACTTTATATAGAGGGTTGATTACGTTGCTTCTAGATTCAGGTATTTTCACTCTAAAATACGGCTATGGGGGAAAAGCAGTAACAATTCCGGTATTATTACCGGAAATTTCAACTGAATTTTTAAGAGTGTGGTGATTATGTTACGAACTGGTATCTTAATCATTTAAAAGCCCATTCATTATTGTTTAACAATTATGGTTAAATTAACACTGAGTTATGATGGAAATGTCTTTTGACGTGCCTTGCCTAAGGATCATCGAATTAATAATAATTGAGTTTCGTGATACTTTGTGTAACGATACCAATCACACAAAGAAATACATGTTAATTTTATTTATAGCCTTTAGATAATCATTTGGGCTGAACTTTAGAGAGCCCCCTGCATCCTTCAATCAGTGACAATTTGACAAGTTACACTATCATCGATTTCTGGACTTTACATGCTGTCCCGCCTCGTTCAATAGATGTAAAAGGCTTCTTAAGGTCAATCCATGATTTACCTTACATACAATGTTGTCTTTAATATAGGCCTACATGAATACTGCACTTATCACAAAACTATTCTTGGATTAAATGGACATAATATACTTGCATCTTGCAATGATAGAAACATCCCAGTTTTGCAATATTGATTGAGAATGGATCAGAATTAGTTTGTTTATACACCACTGACTTCAGGTTAGGTAAAATTAGGTAATTTTACGTTAGAAATAGTAAAACCGCTTATATAAGAGAGACGTCGACTAAACTGTAAGAAGCAAGGTTTACTTTTTCCACGTTAATATTGAGAAATGTGTTTCCTAATGGCTTGCGTTAAAGACCGGATTCACTTTACATACTCACCGAGATGCCATAATGATGGAATCAAAACTAACTTATAAACTAACCTAGCATTAATCCAATTTATAAACAACTTAAAGTGAACAATTTGCTTTACATTAAGTACCTAGCATGATTTGAATGCAACTTATCATATTGTACTTCACTGAACGAGTCGAGGGCACAGGTGAAGCTCAGGAAATGTCTTTAACCTAATACTAAGTTAGGGTTACATTATTTTCTAAGTTATTACTGTATGTACATCAATAATATGCATCATGAAACATACAATTTAGGCACTACTTCTTTCCTTTTAGGATTAAAAGTATTTCGTAATTCCAACACAACGCTGAAAGTAACAGGGATCCAATTCTATTTCAGCCTTTGTTACAGAAACCATTCAGTGTTACGTGGAGCAACGAGCCGTAACTGTGAAATACCTGCACGCCTAAGACGAAAGAAGGGAAGTGTGTATTGCAATGCTTATCGGTTATCGAACTTCAACACGTGTACTCTTTCAGATTTTATAGTAATAGCTAATTTACCCTAACCCAAATAAAAATGACTGAAAGTAACTACTTTGGTTGCGTTTCATTAACATTAGAATTACTCTAACGTAAACAAAACTCATATCGTGAATTGAACAAGCATTGCAGTGTACCTGAAGACCGTTCTATAAGAATGGATTTTGCATACTCCCCGACTGAAGTATCAGTGTTTTCGGAAGAATTGTTTTAAATCTGATTCAAGATGAATTCAATCATGAAGCCTAACAAATATCGAGTTAACAAAGTACCATGCTTTCAATTAAAATAAGAAACCCTAACTTCCACTGTTTTGATTAATCTGGGCAGGTATTTAAAGTCAATTCAAACTGGGATTTTATTGAGAGTTCTCTAGCATCAACACTTATATTATTTGTTTTTGTGTAAATCCGGATTTAGTACTTCTTACTACATGTACCCCCTGGTCACCCTTCTGAAACACTGGGAATATATTATATGCAAATATGGCTTGCGTATAGTAGGCTGAGCAAGAATGTTTTGAAGCGGAACAATTATTTTGTTACTTACTGTTCTATACGTGAATATTAGTTACCTGGGGATAGCCGTGAGGTTTAGGCGCTCGTTGTCTGTGCGCGTGATCACGGGTTCAAATCCATCGGGGTAAATTAAACAGGGTGGTTTGGAGCCCACTTTACCAAAAACTGTAGCTCGCGTCCTTAGAAGATCATCAGTTAGTTTAGTACGTTAATTACAATTCACTCGCGTGAATATTAGGTTTCCAATAGTACAAATCGGACTCATCTTGTAAGATATACAATGTAACCCGTATACGGTTCTGTTTCTGTTACATTTTAAAAATTATTGTTTTACTGTTTTCTTCCCAACTAATATCATCCCGATGCGTTCTTAAATTGTTTACTTTAGGTTGTTTATATTTTGTATTAATGCTAGATTAATTTATGCATACGATAGTTTTGATTCTATCAATATAATATTCATGGAGCACTAAGTGCATTTTTTTAAGTAACGTATTTAAGTTATAGTATCCATTACTGCTCTAACCTTAACCTAAACGAACGTTAAACAAATGTACAAATATTGTATATGTCTACGTAGATAATTTGTACTCACATAATTAATGAAGCAATTGTAGTAAATGAATGCAAGAATACCAATGGCAGACATTGACTGACACGAATAATCTTTGGTGTTGACCTTGCTGTGTATTCAAATAAAAACGATTCATTAAATTTGATGAAGGTTTTATTTATATCGAGTTAGATTTTGATGTCGATGTTTAGAAAGCATTGAATTAACAATGAAGACATAGGATTGATAGACATCACAAGTATGTTATAACAATAATTTTCGTTTATTAACGCATTGACTAATGAAACCATCTTCACTTCGGTATCATCAAATGCACAATCATAAATAATCCAGATTTAGTATCATCGTTTCATATTAATTCTCCCATTTCCTTGAATAATGAATAATCTTACGAATCCCCAAAATACATATGACGACATGATGAGAATATCCGGAGATGCATGTCAATGCATCCGCAAACTCGGAAGATCACATGCGAAGTACGAATGGTAGTCAAGCAAAACTAATGATTAGTTACAGACTAAAAACAAAATACGAATGCTGGTTATATTCAAAATAACCGCTGTAAAACAATAGACAAACGTAACTACGAAAGGATGCAATGTAGCCAAAGCACTACGAAAAGAAACTTGCAAGGACATTGGGTGCACAGTAATTTAATATTGAGTAATGTTATTGAAGGTTTGGTTAAGGAAGAGGAGGTAGAGGTAGAAGACGGATGAAACTTCATTAGAGTAGTGAGGAAGATCAATCGTACAAGACCAAAGAGGAGAACGCAAATTAGAATAAATAAAGAGGGCGTAATTGTTTTCGAAGAACTAGGGACATTCTCCAGAACACTAGTGGTGATGATGATTGGTCATAGTAAGATAGATCAATAAACCACGTGGTGCAATGTGTATACAAATACATAATTGTGGAACTCTTACAAGATAATTCTGTATATTGGTAAAGTACTTTCATTGCTTATTCATTTTGTTTAAATTAATACCTATTAATTGAAGCCTCCCAGCATCAAAAGAAATGTAAGAAGTTATCTCACAGAGGTAGATACACAGATAAAACTAATTTCATTAACCTTATTTCAAGTTTAGTTTAGATTCCATAGCCATTGCATGGTTAGCCTACAAGTATATTTCTATTTTGATTTCAGTGATCTCAATAACGTAAACGCGGCTTCATTGTTCTTATACATGTACGAAATGTAAAGGCGATGAGGTCTATGATTTACCGAAATTATAAGACTACCACGGAAAGTGCGCTGTAGGGGCTCGCAAGGGCTCGTAGCAGCCCTTCGTTAAATATGTTTATTTGTTTCGCGCTCTTAGGTAAAATTACTCACGAGGATATATTAGAAATATAAACATACTTTCCTCATTGAAATAGGTCCTATAACTTCAGTTTATTCCTCAGATAGATCTTATTATTGAGTATAAGGACGATAAACCACTGTATAATCGTTATGAAATAACATCACCACGAATAATGATGTTCACTGTATTTAGTTTTATACGTTACCCTATGTATTTGGTGATTGTCCATGAGTTCAGTGACTTGTAAAGTAACTTCTGTTTTACAGAAAAAAAATTGCGGCTTCTGTGAAGATACCACATTTGCATTTCCATAATACGGCGGAGCAAATAGGCTTACACTAACAGAA
>JAGDQP010074914.1:0-10218 GCA_022664845.1 Lepisma saccharinum | reverse complement strand
GTGTCACCTGTATATAAATGTATGTATGAATATTATTTTTATTCCATTGCTATTCAATTTTGGGTGAAGGTAACAATATTATAAACTTGTATTCATAGGAAATAATACAGAGATCCAATACTGTACAGAAACTCAAAACAAGCATAAGAAAGCGGATATAAAACTAAAGGGCATACACGTGTAATGAGTTTTGAGATAATTGTGTGTCCAAGTGTCCTTCAACTCTTTCATGTGACTGCTTTCAGTAAACTAGTAGAATTTGTTCTTTTTTGTTTCTTTAAACAAGGGACACAGTATGTATATGTATCTGTATAAAAAGATCAGAGGTTGCCACGAGTAATGGTAAAATGCTCGTCTTATTGTAAAACTAAAAACCATGTTCTTTTTCTTCTTTTGGGTTTAACTAGAATTGTGTTTTTATGTGTACGTGCAGAGAGACATGTTAGCATCATGTGGTGATACCCGTGTTGGGTGAAGTAAGCTCTAGCACGTAGACAAAACTGTAACTTTCCACGTCACGTGGAAAGAGCAATGTGCTCTGAATAGAGAATTATTAAAAGTAATTGTAAGTGCCGCTCCGGCACACTCATCGACTGGGACTATCATTAATGACTTCTCGTCAAGAGGGTCTCTGAGTTTAAATTTTACTTTATTCAATTCTTTGTCACGAGAGTAGTTTGATTTAGTACATCATCGCTGTGAAGTGACTTGTAATATTTCTGTATCTTTGCTGCTAACAGAGAACAAATCGAACACTAACTAATAAATAGTTTCTTGGATCTAAAAAGAGACTTTTAAGTTCTTGTTGAAATAGAACCCATAACAGTTTGTCTTCTTTTGAGTAATAGCCTGTAGGTGGAAATTCGGCAAAGCTACCTGAAACGATAAGACCTACAACAGTGTAGAAAATATATATTTCGATACTTCCCATCTCTGACGAAGAGAAATAAAGAAAAATAACTCTCTTTTTCCTCACTACCGAGCGGCACTAGCTCAGTTGGTACAGAGTTGGCTTGGCATTCGGAAGGTCTTGAATTCGATAATAGCGGCCAACCATCCTTACTGACAAGTGAGGTTTACTCTCAGGGGTTTTCCTCAGTCGCACCAGGTAAATGCCGGGATGTAGCCTTCAACTTATGCTCTGGCCGATTCTTCACGCATCCTTTTCCGTCCTGAGCCATAGATGCTATAAATAAATTCAAATTCCCTTATTTCTCTCCCCCACTGTGTGGGTGTCCAAATGTATGTCCTTTACTTTACCAGAGCCAATATATACCTACCTTACATCTCCCGGCATAATAACATCCGAAAATCCGAGTTTCTTTGTTAAAGAAATGTTCTTGAAGAGTAGCGGATTCTCCTCCCTCACTTGGGGCAGTTCGCCGTGAAGCATTCTTAACGATACAACTATTCCTACGAAGAGAAATCCAATGAAGTGTCACAATAAACAAACAGTTCACTAATGGGGAAAATCCTGTCATGTACATTTGGGTCCTTTCAAGTAGCAACGTGCTAAGTGCCAATATAAAAGTTTTGATGGAAGTCAAATCACATCTTCTGCTACTACTATTGCTATAATTTACAACAATTCTCTGCTGAGAGCCAAGTGGACATGCTTCTATTGATATTATGTTCTTTCAGCACATCCACTACTCTAGCAATAGATCTTATTTCTCATTCTGTGCCTTTCTACTTCAAACTGTGAATTCATTTTCTACGAACACTCAGACAACAAATATATCTGAAATACAAAATGCTAATCCTGGATACTTCAAATACTTTCTTTTTACAACCTAATTTTTGACAACATATTCAATAATTGGTCCTTTAGTGTGAGGAGCTCTCGTGATGTTTCACTACATTCTTGTACAGAGCTCAGTTCAACGACATTTTTTTTTGGGGGGGGGGGGGGATACAAATGTTGTCTTGCTGTCCGCCTTGAGACACAAACACATCAGAATTCTAACTGGGGAACCATGCTAATTTCATTGCTACCCTTCTACATCAGAGGCGTTCATATAACTTGTACAGTTATTACTTTTAACACAAACACTAAGATCCGAGTTGGCCACAGATAGATGGGTAGAATGAATGATTAATTTCTCAGATGAACTTTTCCTATAGAAAGAGTATCGGCATATTTCTTGGACAACCTACCACATAAACTCAGCTCGATGGTTAGGATTATGAGTAACTTATAGCCAAAGACCTCACTGTAAACAGATGAATATACTTCTTGTACCGTTTATAATGAGGCAGTGAAAGGAAAAGTGGTGCAAGTCAGTTTTTTTTAACTGAGTTAAGGTCAAATCTGTATATTCTTCATACGTATTTGATGGACAAGTTGTAACTCTCTTGTTAACCGCATAGATAGCAGCACTTAGATGATAGATGGATTTCACTGTGGATTTCATTATAGCGTTTTTACTAAAAGCTTTTGTTTCAAAGCTGACTTACACCACTATTCCCTTTCACCGGCTCATATATTTGTGCATACACTAAGATCCAGTTTTTCAAAGTAGCATTGAGAAATACAGGAAATACGAGGATATATACAACTGCTGTACGCATAACAAAAATAAATTACGAGGTCTGTCTAAAAAGAAACGGGACTGGGTCTGTTGTATGGGCTATGGAGGAACTCGGGATAAGGTTATTATGTAATCAAGTAATATGATGTCTTGGTAGTACAGGACCGAAATCTTAGCTTTCTGCAACGATTAGATTTTTTTTTTAAATTCGCTTTTGTTTACACCTCTGTGTTTGCAGTTCGCTGAGCTGTGAGAATTGAGGAACGAACCATGAACATGGAGCAACGAATCAATCTGAAAATTCTGGTCCGGTTGGGGAAATGTCCATCAGAAACACTGCAAATGCTTCGGCAGGAGATAAAACCATGTCACGCACACATGTGTTTGAGTGCCACACGTCCACGAGGTTCAAAGAGAAGCGCGAGAAAGGTGCAAAATGATTCCAAGAGCGGGAGGCCTTCAGCAACCAGGAGTAACGAGCAACCAGGTCGAGCGGGGAAGGCAGATGTTACGTGCTGATCGTCGGCTGACGGTTCGAGTTCTTGCCACGGGTCAGGAGAAAAATCAGCAAGTCTACAAAGAGATGTCGCCACGTTTGCCTCGCTCAGTGCGCGAGAAGAGATGGGAGTTGTGGCAGGACAAATCGTGGCTGCTGCATTGTGACAACACACCAAGTCACAACGCCCTCAGCATCCGACAGTTCCTGGAACAACCTCCCTATTCCTTTGCTTTTGCCCCGGTGACCTGAAGCCGTGGAGACCATCAAGAAGGCCGTAACGACGAAACTGCGGAACACCCCAGAAGAATCCTTCCAGCAGTGAATAGAAGCGTAGCAGAAGAATGGAAAAGTGTGTTAGACTGGAAGGGGATTATTTTGAAGAGGACACCATATAATTTGCCGTTTAACACAGTAATATAATGTGTGACACCAGTCCCGTTTCTTTTTAGACAGACCTCGTATGTGATGAATCCAAAAGCCAAGGAACAAAGGTGACTGACGAATAAAAGAAATGTTAAAGGTATTTTTTTATAGATAACTCGTGATATTATGTGACACAGAATTCGTCATGTTTTGTACAAAGAAACCTTGGACCTTATAGTATGTCCATGAACAAAATATGATAATTTTGTGTTACACATATTTCGGATTATACAGGGTCGGGCATAAATATCTCCCCATTTTTAAACATCTACCCTGAAAAAAAAACGGAGGAAAATGAAACACATACCTGCTTATTAAGGAAAGAATGCCATTTAATGACAAGCAATCATATTTTCGGTACATCATTTCACTACAATCTTCAGTGCCAAGATCACTGAATATAACTTTTTTTGGTCGTCTTGGACAGTATTTACAAACTTTCAACATCAATCATGCAAAGTCTCAGGTCTTCAAGAGAACA
The DNA here is from genome assembly GCA_022664845.1 of Lepisma saccharinum. Lineage (NCBI taxonomy): Eukaryota > Metazoa > Arthropoda > Insecta > Zygentoma > Lepismatidae > Lepisma > Lepisma saccharinum. The sequence goes on along the minus strand of JAGDQP010074914.1, from coordinate 6,284 downwards.
TCTTTAAAATGGGAGCCACCATTTCTTGAACACTCTCACAGACTTTGAGTGAAGTTGTGACATGCCCTGTGTATCACTCATTGGGGAATAGCAACAATCTCTTGGGTAGTGTTCGAGGTTTGCATTGGAAGACTTTTCTTTCTTAAGTAACCCCACAAGAAACAGTCACACACTGACAAATGAGACTTCAACTGCCCTCCCTTCCTCACCCTCAAAAGAATACGGATCAATGATGCCAAGGTGACAAACAGCACACCGCTTGTAAATACTGTCGAAAAACTGTTATATTCAGCGATTTTTGTTACTGAAAAAGTGTACGTAAAGTGATGATATACTGAAAAACTGATTGCTTGTTAATAAATGGCATTCCTTTCTTAATAAACAGGTACGTGTTTCATTTTCCTCCGTTGCTTAGATTTATTTTCAGGATAGATGTTTAAAAATGGTGAGTTACTTACGCCACATCCTGTATATATAAAAAGATTACCTAGAACTTCTTTTATTCGTTAATGTAACTTCGACGCCTGAGAATAATATTGTCGAATCTTCACAGGATTTTAATAGGAGACACGTCGACTTGTATCTCTTGGCTTCTGGCGTTGACATATATCAGAAGGTATAAATTATGAGAACGTCATTATCATTGCTAGAAAGCTTTACAACAAATTACTTCGGAATTTAAGCATTGTAAATACTCTTAAATTTAAGAAAGCCGGAATTAAATTTCTTTTGATTAAAACACTTTGAGACCTGAGACATTTAAACACGTAAATGCCGCTGTGCCGGCGCTTTTTATGTATTCTCTATTAAATGTATTGAGAAAATAATAACTTTCTAAATATAAGCAGTAGGTAGTTAAAATTTTGCAAGTTTGTAGACAATGCTATAATGCTTGTCTAGTAAAAATACTTCTAAAATTCTAACTTAATTTTGGGTGTAATTTGTCCAAATACGTATTATTTTTTTCCGGACTGTTTTTGGAAAATTGTACGCACACACCACCAACACACGTTTTATCAGTTTTGTGTTGCACCTTGAACGAAAACGGCAGTTTGTTCACTCATATTCGCTCTATCTATGCGGCTATGACGTCAGCCGTCCTTGAACAGTAGTCACTCCAAGCAATGGTGCAGTGCTTACACTACTTTATTCCAGAGGGTTACAGCATAATCGTATAGGAAGGGAAAGTCATCTAACTTACACCCCTGGAAGTAGACCAAGTGGTCATTCAGCGATGAGAACCACAAGTCCTTACCCCAAACCAGAAAGCGAGGAAAAATTGGGGAAGATAGTAATAGGCTTAGGAGCATTTGTACTCCGACAGGCACACGGGCTATTGATGCAGGAATAATAATACTCCAACAGGAGGAAAAGTGTTAAATGTCTCTGTAAATGAATATGTCTCAGATCAATATGAAGTTAAAAAAATGAGTAAAGGTAATGGCCTCAATGATGACTTGCAATATAATGTACTTCTTAATTGTAAATGTTATTGTATGATCTATTTGGTACTCATTAAATACCAAGATCAACACTGATGGCCTCTGACAAGTGCTGCCTTGCTGTGTGACTTTGCAGGATAGATAATTGAGTGTCAATTGTTTCTCTGTTTTCTTTGTAGCAGAAGGTGCGAACGGTCCTCATTTAAATGTAATATGTCAACCTCCAATCACTCACCGTAATTTGGTTGATTAGAAAGAGGATTATATTTGCTAGTCTGTTTTTTAATTAAAAATTCATGCAACTGATGAAAGTCTTTTTCTTCACTTTGGTATACTTTGAAGGTAAACTCTTTCTCTTCTGCGTTCAAGTCTTTGTTTAATAGCACTTCGTTAATATTCAGCACTGCACAGCCATGCGGTCGCTTAAACAGCTGCGTCGAAGACTTCTTCGAAGACTCCGAGTAAAGCATTCGACCCATTCTCATCACGTGAGCCACCAGATAGATATCGCGATTCAGATCGGCATTCCCTAGATCCTGAAAGAAAAGGAAAAAATACCAACAATAAACATAAATGTTCATAAGAATGTTTCACATGATTACAAAGAACACAAAATTACATTTGAAGTTTGCTTTCTCTGTTGATGAGGAATGATATTCTAGTTTAAAATGGCGAGAACAGAACATTACATTATTTAATTTGAGGGGTGAGAGTACATAAAAATATATTTAAAAAAAACTTAGTCATCGGAGTGTATTTCGGAGCTACAGATTGCCAAAAGCGTGGGAAAATGAACTTTAGAGCTTCATATTTCCAATGCGATTAATAACAGAACTGAGGCGGCATGGTAGCCTGAAAGAACCCAACCCTGCTCTATCCACAAATGCATATTCCAAAACTGTGTAATGGGTGCACAGAACTTTCCCTACAGGAAGTAAACGATCCTGAGAGATTCTTTGAAGGAAAAGTGGATCAAAATAAGCATAAGACGAGTTTCCGCATAAGTCCAGATGATAAACGTCTCGTACTATAACAAATACACCAAACATTCGTTGAAATGTGTATAGTTATTACTGTTTGTTATATAACCCCACATTTTTAAAAAAAGTCCCTGCTTGAGATAACGACTTGCTGCAAAGGAATTTTTGGTACATGCTAGGAAGTCATTTCATTCGTTCATATTTAAACCCATCTTAACTTCATGGAAATTCTGGAAATTTGCTAATTCCTTTGGGCAATCCTCTAGCACACCCATTTCACAATTTTGGAATAGGGATTTTTGGACAGAGCAGAGTTCACGTCTTTGAGGCTACCATGCCAGTCAGCACAGTTCTACTATCAATAGTATTGAAAACATGTAGCTCTAAAGTTCATTTCCCACGTTTTGGGCAGTCAATAGCTTCGAAATGCAGCGGAATTTCCACTCCGATGACTAAGGCTTAAAAAAAAAGTAATAATACCATACTTTCAAGTATGTCGGTCCAATTATTACCCTATGTTTCAACCCTCAGAATGTTAGTCTTATTGATGTGTGAGATCGAGAGCAAGAACTTAATTTGTGTAAAAGTTAGCCAATTCTTGGCTAAAATTATAATTTTAAACCCTTCGATTTGCTAAGGTACAACTGTAGCTGTTTTTCAATATCGTTTCTTTTTAAGCATTGTATCGTATTTCCAAAACAACATCCAATTCTTTCTAGTTTGTTTCCAAAAAGTAGAAGAATTGTATTTCTCAAGCAAAATAGGTTGCCAAGATGAAGGAGTTATACAAAACCTGCATAAAATGTGGTATTTAATGCATTTAACGTTGCAAGCAGTGCTAAGCAAAGCGAAAGACTATTTTCTTGTTCCTCCCTCAAGCAAATATGAAGTGTAAGCAGTCCAAGGTACTTGGATGCAAATGAACAGCTCACGATTCTTCTTAATTGAAAGCAGAATGTTACACACAATACGACATCTATTACGGCATCGCTTCCAATGTAGGCGCCGGTCCCGTTCTTCTTTAACTTCGGCAAACCAAGTCTTTTTAAATATGCACAAAGAACACTTGATATAAAAATAAAGCGTTGGGTTTCGTTAAGTGTAAGAGCTAAAGTTGCAAAAATGATGGAAACATAGTGATGTGTATCTCTTCTTCTCACAACTGGCTACGGCAAAGCATTCTCCGCCTGCCACGCATCAGCGACACAAAATCAACACAGATCTACTGTAAACACAGCTCAGAGATTCGTTTACATACTTACAATGTAAAAAGAAGAAAACTGAAAAGAAAGGTTACACACAAGTAATCCTCATTAGTATTTCCCATTTCTATTTCTTCCTTAGACCCCAGATTTCTTTCGAACTACCCGATTTCCCACTAGTAAAGAACAACTGAATTGAAGTATTAAAAACAAAAAATGCATCTAAATTGTAACGGCAAAGCTGAAAGTTTCCTTGAATGTGCAGCCTAGAAATGTAGGCAATACTTCTGGAACAAACTGTACAGTAATGAAAACACCATAATATTAAAACATGAGATCTAGTAATGAAATAACGTTACTTACTGTAAATATTGTGCAATTACTGTGGAGCTTTTCGACGTAATTCGAAAACCCCTCCTTTGATATCCTGACTAGAAATCGTTCACTGAAAAATGAAAAGAAAATCAATCTTAAGAAGATAGAATTTGAAAACACTTCAGAACTTTTATCTCCTTAAACATCTATCATCACTACTTACCACTGAATACTGGAAACTATCCAACATATATAATTTGAAGCTACGATTTTCTGACGTATATATAAAGTTTTATTATCAGTAAATACATTTAGTTAATGTAAATGTACTCCCAAAATACATCAATTAATAGTTCATTAATTATTAACAACAATGAAAAATTACATTGTTACGATTTTAATTTAGATCAATAATGTAAATAAAAAACTTTAAAAAACAACTTTAATGGAGGAAAATCTCATCTAATGCCTTCCCAGGGGGCAACGTACCAAGAATAGAAAATACATTCCCTCGCTGAATTGCGATACTGATGCGCTGGATTAGGAAAGTGGTCGCGCGGGCATCACCCGAAACGATCTGTATTCGCCCACCAACCTCTTTAATAAAATTAAGGCCTGCCGTGCCCCAAGTACCACTTGATTCAATTGCGATCGCAACAAAAATAAACTGAGCAAGTAGATTAGAGTATTTCCGATTTTTATCGGCCTCTCTACGAGTAGCAGCACCACCCGCTTTCAAAGAAGAATGAGAAACATTTCAAATGGCGAAAGTATTAGCGCAGGTGAAATCCCATAATAGAGGTCTTTCTCTTTCCAATGGAACTAGTGTCATTCCATCAGGTCTCTTACCGTCGGAGCAGCTACAGCCAGATGGTTCTCGTACCGATGGTACATTAGCAAAAACTAGAGCTTTGAGGATGACATCATTGACACTAGAATGACGCGTGTGTCTACCAGCACTCCTGACACAGGAGAGACCATGAAGGGCCCCGTTGATCCACGAATGCTCCACAGGCTGGACAGCGGTGAGGTACACAGACGTCTGCTCCTAAACGTAAGTCAACAGCAACACGGAAGCTTTCATTCGAAAGATGTAGACCAAGAGGAGGAGAAGGCAAAGCTTGGAGCCAAGCACCGGCCTCAGGAGAATATGCTGCTAATAGCCTGGCTTTATCTTCAAGACAACTAGTAACTGCGATTGTGTACGTTTGATGATAGGCTCGTTCCAAGAGGACTGATAGCTATTGAAATCCAAAGGAGGAGAATTTAAACCACTTAACGTAGACCATTTTGCTCAACAATCTTGAATAGAGGCGTCCGGGTCGAGGCAAAGGCCAAGTGGAAGGAGAGACTCAACGAGACGACGAGAGCCATGGAAAGACGCTAAAAAGGACGGAATCGCCAAATCCATGGCCCGACGAATGCAAAGTCCACCTGACCGAACGGGTAGGGTAGCCTGTAACCAAGCCTTGCCACTCAAAGAACAATTAAGGATCGATTCGAGGCCTGCCTGTAAAACACAATCGTAACTCTGTAACAAGGACTCTTCCCGCCAAGAAGGAGAACAGCGTAAAAAGTACATTAATCGGGGGATGGAAAAGGAAGCACGAAGTAGATAGAATGATGAATGTGCTGAAATCAAAGATAAGCGGGAAAAGAAAAATTCAAGCTTAGATATCTTCTCAATCAGTAGACTGCGTAGGGCCTCGGTAGAGATGGCGGAGCCAAGTAGATATGCTGAATCAGAAGTCATAAATCGTATTCCATGAGCCACGTCCATGAATCTTGAATAAAGAGCATCGTTCTGGTCTTGCTGAACATTTAGAAGACTAACTTCGCACTTTGAAAAATTCAGATGTAAGCCAATTTCTGACGATGCACCCCGAATGTTAAGTAAGGTAGAAAGAACTAGGTCTGGATCGTCTGCGATAGTGCCATCATCTAAATACCATAAGTTCAATTCGGTTGCTATTGAAGTGACGATAGATTGTAGTGTAATTGCAAGAAGAGCAGGACCGAGGGGATCAGATGATAAATAATCTGAATTGTTTATTAACTGTGTTACATTAAAATCCTTTATAAGTTAAGACGTTTATTTGGATTTGATGGCCCTTGATGAGTTTGATTGACTATCAGAAATTAATCTGTACTTTGATTTGTTGTTAAATCAGTGACAATGTTATTCGTTCTTTTTTGTTGTAAACTTCTCAGATATACACCCCCATCCTTTTTGTTATCTGTCGTAGTACTTACGGTTGTTTGTATTGATACCTTAATAATTAATTACCTGTCTCTGTTCCAGTATTTGTTGCTATTATTGGTATTCATATTGTATGGGACCTTCC
>JAGDQP010074913.1:0-10218 GCA_022664845.1 Lepisma saccharinum | reverse complement strand
AATTTTGGCTTTACACCCACAAACTTAAAATCGTGGCAGAATCCCTGCAAATTAACCGAATCGAACAAGATGTCTGACAAGAGTCATGAGAACTAGATTTTGCGAATATGAGTTTCCTGGCTAATTTCGGATCGCTAATTAGCGTGGTGATAGTCACTTGTTTCGGAAATGTGTTGTTTGCCCGCTACGTTTTGATAAACTTGTCACGCCAAGCTTGAAATTGAGGGATTGTGTAGTCTTTTGTCTGGCACGACGTTATTGTGCACCCCATAATTGTTGTTTTGTTTTGATATATTTCTAATTTGAAAGGTAACTAGGGTGACGAACTGTTTATAAAGTCAACCTGGGACACATCATGTTCAAAGCAAAATAAATCCATAGTCAACTTCAACTATTGTATTTCGTGAATCAGTGGCGTACCGGAAATACGTGCAGGGGGTATACTTGAAAATTTTAAATGGAAAGTAGGGTAATTCTTTACATTTTTGGAACTACTAATAAAACAAAACAATTTTTGGGGAAATATTTTTGGATATTTTCTACGGTTTGAGAGCTACAATAGGTAAGGAGTTACAGGAGCAGTGTCATGTCAGTAACGTCGTCCATTGGCCGTAACTAAAAAAACTACTCGGTGTAGAACACTGAAACAAAAATTTAATGATAAAAGTTCATATCGAGAATTGATTTATCGTATTCGGGGAATCAGTGGCGTACAGGTTTAATGGTCGGGGGTCAACTTGAAAATATCAAATGGAAACTAGGGTCAATTATTAGTTAGATGCAAACATGACTTAATTGTAAACAATTTTCTTATGAAAAACATTGTGATCATCACAGCCATTTGGGAGCTACAGTTGATTCAAAACTTCCGCAGCATATGTCAACTCCGTTATTAATACAGAGAGCGAAAACTGGAAAGAAGTAATCACATTCGAGTTTAAAAGAAAACTTATTTTATTGTTTCATTTGAGTGTGTTTTCAAGCACGATCGACTAAAACAACAAATTACCTCTCTTTCTAGTTTTCGCCTCTGCATTAATAACGCAGTTGCCCTATGTTGCGGAGTTTTGAGTCAACTGTCTCTCCCAAACAGCTGCTATGATCACAATGTTTTTCATATGAAAATTGTTTAGAATTAAGAAATGTTTCCCTGTAACTGACCCTAGTTTCCATTTTAAGTTTTCAACTTGATTCTCCCCTTTTATACTATTTTCTATACGTCATTGATTCCCCAAATAAGATAGTTTAAATTCTTACACGCACATAGGCCATACGTATTTTTCTCAATTATGTTTTATGGATTTTAAACAAAACCGGAACTTTAGGCGTCCCGGGGAAGGTCTGCCCGGGACGCGGGACTTCAAGAGTGCAAACCGGAATAATCTCGGGTAACTTGGGACCAGTGTTGCCAACATAGCGACTTTCTCGCTAAAACTAGTTATTTTGAATACTTATTTAGCTACCAAAGATTCTCACTTTTCTGTAGTGTGGATAATGATTTAGCTACGTTTAGCGCATGCGCTAGCGACGAACACACCCAATTCTAACATTGGTAAGTTTTAGTTAGTTTTAGATTGCTGTTTAGTTATTTTCATGTGACTATTGTTGGCAACACTGCATGTGACTATGGTTGGCAACACTGTTCGAGACAGTTTGTCACACTAAAGGTAACAGAACATGCATTCAGGGTATATAACGCTTTGTCCATCAATTTCAGTCTCAGGGTAGAAAGTTTACGAAAGTGCATTCGGAAACAATGCATTTTCGAAATGACTGACTATCACCACACAAATTAGAGATCCGAAATAAGTCAGAAAAGCAGTTATGACGAAAATCCACATCAATATTTTGTCTATCTGAAACCGCTATAAATCTCCAAAGTAGTTTTTTTTTTTTAATATTGCGTCATTGCTTTACGTACCAGTTTGGCACTGAGAAATCTTATTTGACATTTATGATATCTTATTATATACATAGAATGACAAAGCGAGTTAAACAAAAGCTTATTTTAAAACTTGACAATACCAACCTTAATCCCATTAAAATATGACAAGAGCTATTGAAAATGAAGCTTATCTTTAACATAAGCAATTCATCAAAAGTTAAGAAGTTCTGTGTTATCTCAAAATAATTCTGTTTTCTTACAGATAAATACAATTGTGCTTAAACACGGTGTTCATTATAACTTATCAATCGCAAAAGATAACAAGAAGTGGTTACTTAAAATCCTTGTTCTATAAAGAAGTAAGGATGTTAATTACCTTCTTGATTTAAGAACACCGGTTTTACTCAACTATCGCTCAGTAATAGTTACTTTTATTCAACAAAACAGTAAGTATATTAATGTTAAATAAAACAAAATTATTTGTTAAAATGGATTTTGTTTATGTAGCTTTTAATATGCTTAGTGGTGTAGTGTAGTCCAGTGATTCTGCCAGGATTATAGTTTGCGAGGGTGTAAAGCCAAAATTCGGAGAGTTTAAGCAGAGTTTTGTAGTGTTTCTATCGATATTAGATCATAAAACCTTTCAAGTTGAGTGTATGTGTGGTAGAGAATTTGAAGAGTTACCGGTACACACCCTATTGGGAGGGTGGCAGAAATCCCTCGTGTAGGAGTTAATTCTTATGATTCATAAATGGTTAGTTACTGTTATTTAGGAACTAAATGTCTACGAGGATCGTTTTCAAAGTAAGAATCATTTACATACAGTAAATACTAACAACGCAAGTCGATACTTTGGACTGCAATCTAATGAGAAACATGTTTTATCTTGTTTGTCTCTCTCAGTCAGCGTCGTGTTCCTTAGTGCATTAGAGGTAATTTCTCAGTATCATTTCATTAGCAGTGCCGATTGTGATCGGCGATTTGTTTTCTAAATTCAAAACCATTCGCCCAGCTGAAATTCATCGACAGCTAATTGAATTGAATTTATTTTATATCCTTTAGGCATCTTTGATTTAGAGCGGGGTAGGGCAGACAAATAGCGGTCATGGCCTTACTTAAGGCACCATTCCGGTATTCGCCTGGTGAAACTAAGAGAGACTATGAAAAATCTGTCAAGATGCCTCAGGGTTCGAACGTGCACGCATAACCTATTACCAATTCGAAGTCCGCGATGTTATCACCTGGACACTCTGGCTGAGTTACAGCTAGACGAAGTTTATGAAGACAAAATGTGCAGAAATGATGTTGATTATTCAACGAACAATTACAACTAACCACTAGGAAAATTTCAATAAAAAAGCGCAATTAATCCACAAATTATAGAGACTTTTAGAATATTAACTACATGGGAGAGTTAGATTAAAATCCATTTAACGAGAAATCGCCTTTCTTGGGCATACATCTTCTTACCCGGTATTCTTCAAACGTGCCTGATGATACAAGATCAGGATACCCCGTGTGCCATTACCGAAGGACTGAACACCGTAATCCACACATTGAACAGAACAAGAGAGTAACAAGTGATGACTTTCATGTAGTTTCATGTAGTCATTTCATGTGAAATAATAGGAATTATTTTAGGGAAAACGCATGTAAATCGTTGACGACGTTTACAAGAGATCGCCACTGACTGGTTTAGGAAACAAGAAGTGATGTTCTTCAACGAGGAAAATGTCAGACTCGTCTCTTGATCTAAAACATGCTTGGTTGTTGACGAGGATTATATCATAAAATAGTTTATGACTTATTTTAATTGTAAAAATAAGGATTTTCTAGTTATAATGATTCTTACTTTTAAAATGACCCCTCGTACATTAATATACCTTTGTAATACTTCAATAATACTAATAGTGCTGTTGCTACTACTACAGACTATAAAAGTCAAACTTACCAGCAAGCTGCAACCGGGATAAAATGGGAAAAGTGTTTAGGATTAGCGTGTTACTTTATAACTACATTGTACGTAAAGCCCTGTAGTGATTTATGGCTAGAGGTTTGTTCGCTTGGGGAATACTAGCTGTACTGAAATGTAACGAAGTGTAGACCAGTGTCAGCGGATGTGACGTCACAGTATATTATTCGTCTTCTAGAAGCACATAGAGCTATTTACAATCCCTTCTCTTATACGTGAACTAAGAATGTAGTGTATTTGGCGAAGGGAGAGCACAAGGAAGTACATTGGGTTACACTACCTGCCCCTGTACTGACAGGTCGAACAGTAGAAATGCCCGCTATTGGTGCAACAATGTGTCCCTCGCGAACAAACCTTCGATCACAGACTAAGTAATACATACAGACTATAATATTCCCATATACATTATTGTGCGTGTGTTGCATACCACGCATTTTTGGAAAACTCATGACAATTGGAAGATTCCTAAAGTAGTAAGAAAAAAAGGTAGGCCACTAGCCAACAAAAGATATTGTACGACGTGCACATTCCTTTAATGGCGCAGTTGACCGGGTAGCCGTGCGGTCTAAGGCGTTAGGCCAACGACTCGAAAGTCTCGGGTTCGAGTCCCGGCAGGGGCATAGATGTCTTTTAACTCGAACGTGACGGGCCACAGTCAACAGTTACTATACTGGCCCATATAAAATAAAGATTTTTTTACTCAATGGCGCACTGTATTTCTGTTATCAAAGTAAACTTTAACTACTAAACGGTACGCTTTACCACCGAAGCAAAGTCAAGGTTGGTTACAGGAGGTGTAACACAGGATTATTCAGCTATCAGAATATAACTTTTTAGTACTCAAATTATGATAAAAGAGGACCAACCTTCTGTGCTATAACAATAACATACTCGCCATATTAGATTCTCGTCATATTTTTAATTAAAAGGATTATGTGGCGAAAATAGTTTTAATTCCTGTTCAAATAAAAAATTGACATTGCACACTAACTACCCCTTAATGGTCACCTGTGATAGCACCTCTAAAATGCATCTCAGTTGTGCAACAATTTTCAGCAAGTAAGGCACCCTTCTTAACCATTAGTAGGGACGGTAGAAATTCGCGAATCCCGAATACTTTAAACACCTGAATACGGGAAATACTCGAGAAATTGGGACATTTTGCTTCTCTGCACGAATTCTGAGCTCTACTCAAGAAATTGTATCACTTTTGTTCATTTATTCTTGAAAATAATGTTTAATCAGTCGAAAAAATACATAATCCGTCTTCAAAGGTCTATCATCGGACTCGCGTAGCACGGGAATGTTAGAATGTAGCACAATGAATCCTCCATATAAGGCGGCAATTTTTGAAAAAGGGTTGCCCTTTAACGGGAAAATTACGAACTACATGATCACACAAAAAAAGAGCATTCATTTTGTTCGTTAGACGGTATTAAAAGTTCATCATTTTTTTAATTACGAAATTTTACTTTGCACTCACAATATTTTCACTCAAGAAATGTAATTTATTTATTTTTTAATATATATTGTCCCAAATCTTTAAACTTCGCCCTCCGCGAATGTTTTCTCATTCCTAAACTCAACCAGGCTGGAATAAAATATTCAAGGATCGGAAGTTAATTTTAACGCAATGACGTGAAAAGCTATCAATCACTACTCTAGGGGTTTTTCAAATAATTCTGCAAACAGTGGGACATAACGGGATAATCTGTGTAGAGTTGGAAGAATCATGTTTAGTAGACCTTGGATCTTAGAATACTTTTTGTTCACACCTCGTACACCAGAAAATTTAATTACCGTAAAAGAAAGTTTCGATAAATTTTAATTAGTGTATTATACTACTACTACATCAGAATGGAAGACTTTTTTTAACAGTGCGAACATTAGCAAACCAGCGTCTTTATGACTGTCATCAAAACATAACTACAATCAATAATTCAACGACTCTTACTTCAACGCAAACGACCACTTGGACTCATTATTGTAAATATTACGAGGCAGTAAATGACCAGAGGTATTTTCCAGTCGCTTAACAACTATTGATGGCCATAACGAACTTTATACTTAACAGATGAATGAATGAAAGGAAAAACAGCTTACTTTTCATATTTACGTTCGTCATTAATTCAGCATCATTAGATCTAGACTCTGACATTCAGGTGGTACCCGTAATTATTAATATTGATTTTTCTCACTAGGGGTCACCTGTCGCCATTATGCTATCATAATAGCTTAACTGAAACAATATTGTTTTTTTCAACTAACGTTCAATTTGTCAGTTACTATATTTTTTAAAAATAAAATTCGTATTTGACTCCGAATCCATTAAAAGTTTATAATTGTAATCAATAAGTATTGTTTCCTTTGCGGAAGCTTCTTTAAAGTTCGTTTAATTTATTCATGATCTTGTATTTCCTTTCGTGTTTAGTGTCAATGTTTATTCTTTACTCTGTGGCTATAGGTACGTCAAGTACTGACTCCCATCTAGGCCCATCCATTTGCCCTCGCATAATTGCTGATGTCAGGTGCTGTATTTACCCTTTCAATAACGCTAGTTTTCTGTGACGTTTGTGGTCTAATCGGTAGAGTATGGACCTAGGCCAACCGTTTATTTTTTTCTTAAATAGAACATTCCTATATAGCTGATATTACAATAAACTTCTTTGTACTTTTAAAGCAATTTTCAACATTTTAACGCACTTGGCATGAGTGCAAGTCAAATTTCTTTACTCTTTTCTATTTAAAAAATAATTTCTTAATGCTGATTTTAATTGCTTATGCTTGCTCCGTTTGTACTTTTATATGCATCTTTTCAACCTTTTAAAGAGCTTTGGAATTACTTACGCTTCATGAACGCATTAGCCAGCGAAGGCGAGTTAGGTGACAAAGTTGACGTGACAATGGACGTGTCTCTATTGAGACGACTTGACGTACCTCTAGCCACAGCGTATTTTATAATACTATGTGTTAGTTGCATTCTTCTTTTCGCTCTTGTCAATCATACTTTTAATATAGGTTCTAAACTAAACTAAACTGGGCAGTGTGACAGACCATTAAGGGTTCTGGCCTATCAGACGACCGTATTTTATTCAACTTAATTCACTCTGGTTATTTTCATACTTTTCCAATTAAGGGAGAAGAAAAGCAGCTAAGGGTCAGTTCCACAATCGACCGCTAAACTTCTAGTCAGCGCTAAGTTGAGGCCAACTCTCATTTTGCGTACTCTCATTGGCTAAAATCAGACTTGGCCTCAACTTAACGCTGACTAGAAGTTTAGCGGTTGATTGTAGAACTGACCCTAAGTGGTACTGATATGCTGGAGTTGGCAGTGATCAGCAGTTTATCAAACTAACGGTGAACTAAGTCTTTGAATTCATACATTTCCTCCCTTCTTTCTTCTTTCAGCTTCATCTCCTTTCTTATCCATTCGCTGTATGTTTTTTTTAAAATTATTTTTCTGCATTTTTTCCTTCTGCCTTCACCAAGCATTCCTCTACCTTTCATTTGCTTCTCATTTCCCCTAAACCCTTTCTTGCTTAACATCCTGTTCTTTCTTCCCCTTTTTCTTTTGATTTTCGGACGCCCTTTCTCCAGAGCGCGCCCTGGGCTACAAGTTAGCCTATTGGAAAATCAGGGTCTGTTATTAATTAATGATTATGCATGCCAATATATATACAAATGGCCACTACGAACTTGTAACCTAAAAATTAGCATGGTGCGGTTGAAGGTTATCAATAATAAAATTGCTTACCTGGGAAACTTCCGAGCTTTCAAAGTAGAGGAAAATATATTTACACCATTAACGTTTCAAATATCACTAAGTCCTTTGTCGAAATGTAAGACGTAAAAGAAATAAGTAAACACAGCAAGAACACAAAAACTTATTTACAGAGAAACAGAGTTGCCAGATGCAAAAAGAATGTGCAGAAGACTATTTCTTAATTTGGTGTGTTACTGTTTGTAAAGTAGTTGTGATTTAGATAATTTATAAACAATAAATTATATACGGTATTTATAATGAGAGTGCGTGTTTTATTGAAAATAAACTATTGCCTGTGAAATTCTGTGATTGGTTCAGGGTATTTCCTTAGCTGAAACATTTTATCACGATGCTAAGAGATTTATGAATGAACACAACGGTTTTCTGTTGTGTCAGACATATTTTTTTTACCACCGTATGATCTTAGTGGCTTAAACAAAGCATAATTAGGTTTCATCTTTACTGTTTTCTTTTAGTCTTACCTTCTGACAAAGGACTTAGGGAAGTTTGAAACGTTAATGTCTTATTAAAAAGTGTAATTAATATATTTTCTAAGCCATCAGTGATTATAATAAAGTCATATATGAACAATCACTTAATTACTACTCTGTTAGTGTTGTACAATAATTACACAAATGCTGTATTGCAATATGGTGTAGATTATTTATTGAGATTTTCTCATTATTTCTTTGCAGAATATGAGAGATCAAAGTAGCAGCTAATACAGATCATAGCTTGTTCATCCATTCAACAGAAGACAGTCACAATGTTATCATATTGTGATGATTATTGGTATGCCTTCCTTTATGGAGTACAGGGAGAAAGTAGCCAAAATTATGCCTTTTATATTTCGATATTAAGTGAATCACTTGCGAATTTCTTTAACTACTAACGTTTTCTACGACTAAATTCCAAGTTTTTGAACCGATTAAACAAAATGGCATCTTCTACCAATTCTACAACCTCAGAGGATTACAATGCTTTTAGTGATTTCTTACAAAGTAGAAGTGATGAAGAAGATGGCGTTGAAGTAGATATGGAAAACTACATTCCACTTCATTTCTCGCTGCTTGGAATTAATGACGACAACCATAACTCTACGAAATCACACGAAAAATGTCGTCTTCTTGCAACAGAGAACTCGGAAAGAAATCGAGCCTCACCATTACATTTTGCGTCGATGACTGGTGATAACGATCTCATGATTTCTTTAATTACATCCGGAGCGTCCATCGATGAACCGGACCCAGAATTGTATACTCCACTGCACTACGCAGCGTACTATTCCGTCTCCGATGCAGTGACGCTTCTACTGAACAAAGAAGCAGATAGCAACGCAATGGATGTCCTCGGTCGTACACCTCTTCACTTCGCGGCTGACAACGGTGATTTTCACATTGTGAAGAAACTTATCAAGGCTGGAGCTTCTGTTCATGCCGTAGACTCTTCCCATAGAACCGCACTTCATTACGCCAGTCGTAAAGGACATCCTTCTGTAGTAATGTTATTGTTATATGAAGGAGCTGATGTGTTACTACGTGACATTCGCGGGATGACAGCTTTACATTTAGCAACGTTAGCAAACAGTGAGGATTGTGTGATGTTACTGCTTCAAGCAGAGGCTGATCCAAACACATATGATGAATCTTATCGTACACCGTTGCACCACGCAGCTCTGTCAGGAAACTTACATATTTCCTGGGACTTGTTAGATGCTGGAACGGATCCCAACACACCAGACATCAAAGGACTCTTACCAATTCATATGGCTGCACAAGCAGGTTCTCTCAAGACAATTGCATTATTATTTATCTTTGGATCAGATATTAATTATGTAAGTAAACTAGAAACAATACCTCTGCACCACGCTTTATTTTCTGATCGAACTGATTGTGTTAGTTTTGTTGCCATGTACACTAACGACAGTGTGATTGAAAGCTTTCTGGAGGACTTTCAAACGCTCTTGGATTATAGCAAGAGATTTATACGTCGACATCGTAGAAAAATTAATCCGCTGTACAGACTCGTTCTATCTGATGAAGAATCGAACAGCGTCTTTCTTTAACTCGTATACAGGTGGTGGAGACCATTAAAAACTAAAAGTGATTTGGTTAATTACTTGTAGTACGATTATGTTACGACATATCATATAGTTTGTATTTCAGTGAGACACGGAAGATACTAATAACCTTTAAGTTTTGAGAAATACTCTCTCTAATACTGTTGTACAGAAGGATACTTTCGCAGAGAAACGGAGGGAGAAGGGTTTCTGATTCGTATATCATCTCCATAAATAGCTTCCATTTCACACAATAAAAGATCCATAATGTAATTGAAGAATCCGTTTCCCTCATGTTACCTTTCATCATTACTATTTAAAAATGCAAGTTATTCTAGGCTTAATCTAGCTGAATGTAGTTTTACTCCAGTATTATTGTTATGTCGCAGTAGTAAGAGTGGGCATTAACTCAGTAAGCCCCCACTTTTTTCGATTTTTGGAACTGAGGGAAAAAAGAAGACACTATCGCATTTGTAAAGCAGGCACAATCTGGCGGATCTATGTGAAATGAAGTTATAAGTGTTACAAAGACGATGTTT
>JAGDQP010074912.1:0-10219 GCA_022664845.1 Lepisma saccharinum | reverse complement strand
GGAAACCTATCGAAGATCTTTCGGACACATACCAAATTACCCAAAGAAACCTATGAAATATCTCCTGGTAACCTATGAAATATCTCCAGGAAACCAATGAAATATCTCCAGGAAAGGTATGAAATATCTCCAGGAAACCTATGGAATATTTCAAGGAAACCCATCATCAATCTCCAGGACACCCATCAAATATCTCCAGGCCACTTAGCAAATATCTCCAGGACACCCAGCAAATATACCCAGGACATCCATCAAATATCTCCAAGACAACCATCAAATATTTACAAGACACGGATCAAATATCTCCAGGACACCAATCAAATATCTCCAAGACACCGATCAAATATCTCCAGGACACCCATCAAATATAACCGGGACACCAATCAAATAACTTTAGGATACCTATCAAATATATTTAGGACAGCTGTCAAATATCTTAAAGACACCAAAAATATCTCTAGGACACCAATCCAATATCTCCGGGACGCCGATCGAATATCTCCACGACACCTATAAAATATTTTTGGGAAACCTATCAAATATTTTTAGGACACATATCAAATAACTCAAAGAAGCCTATGAAATATCTCTAGGACACAGATCAAATATCTCCCGGACAGCGATCAAATATCTCCAAGACACCCATCAAATATCTAAAGGACAACGATCAAATATCCCCAGGACAACCACCAAATAACTCCAGGACACATACCAAATATCTTTATCACACATATCAAATATCTTAAGGACACATATCAAATATCTCAAAGAAACCAATGAAATATCTCCAGGAAGCCTACGACATATCTCCATGAAACCTATGAAATATCTAAAGGAAACCCATCAATTATCTCCAGGGCAACAATCAAATATCTTTAAGACATCTATCAAATATGTTTGGGAAACCAATCAAATATTTTTAGGACACCCATCAATTATCTCCAGAGCAACTATCCAATATCTTTAGGACACCTAACAAACATCTTTGGGAAACCTATCGAACATCTTTAGGACACCTATCAAACAAACTCAAGAAATCTATGAAATATCACCTTGAAACCTTTGAAATATCTCCAGGAAACCAATGAAATATCTGAATAAAACCTATGAAATATTACAGGGAAACCCATCAAATATCTCCAGGACACCCATCAAATATATCCAGGACATCCATCAAATATCTCCAAGACAACCATCAAATATTTCCAAGACACGGATCAAATATCTGCAGGACACCCAACAAATATCTCCAAGACACCGATCATATATCTCCAGGACACCCATCAAATATCTCCGGGACACCAATCAAATAACTTTAGGAGACCTATCAAATATATTTAGGACACCTGTCAAATATCTTAGATTCACCGATCAAATATCTCTAGGACACCGATCCAATATCTCCAGGACACCGATCGAATATCCCCAGGACACCTATAAAATATTTTTCGGAAACCTATCAAATATTTTTAGGACACATATCAAATAACTCAAAGAATCCTATGAAATATCTCTAGGACACAGATAAAATATCTGCAGGACACCGATCAAATATCTCCAAGACACCCATCAAATATCTCCAGGACACCGATCAAATATCTCCAAAACACATCAAATATCTCCAGGACACCCATCACATATATCCAAGACAACGATCAAATATCTAAAGGACGCCGATCAAATATCTCCAGGACACCTTCCAAATATCTCCATAACAAACATCAAATATCTCCAGTGCAATGATCAAATATCTAAAGGACACCCTTCAAATATCGCCAAGACACCCGTAAAATATCTCAGGGACACCCATCAAATATTTCCAGGACACTCATTAAATATCTCAAGGACACCCATCAAATATCTCCAGGACACCCAGCAAATATCTCCAGGACAACGATCAAATATCTCCAGGACACCCATCAAATGTCTCGGGCACAGGCTTCAAATATCTCCAGGACACCCACCAAATAACTCCAGGACACATTTAAAATATTCTAAAGACACATATCAAATATCTCAAAGAAAATAATCAAATATCTCCAGGAAGCCTATGAAAAATCTCCAGGAAACCAATGAAATATCTCCAGGAACATATGATATATCTCCAGGAAATCTATGATTTATCTCCAGGAAAACTATAAAATAATTCAAGGAAACCCATCAAATATCTCCAGGACATCCATCAAATATTTCCAAGACACGGATCAAATATCTCCAGGACACAAATCAAATATCTCCAAGACACCCATCAAATATCTCCAAAACACCCATCAAATATCTCCAGTACGCTTAGCAAATTTCCTTAGGAGAAATATTAAATATCTCAAAGAAACCTATGAAAAATCTCCAGGGAACCTATGAAATTTTTTAAGGAAACCTATGGAATATCTTAACCCTATCATTATGACCTGGGGTCCGCACGGACCCCAATCACTTTTGCGTGGTTGTCATTTTGTTCATATCCTATTCCGAGTGTTCATACTCAGTGACATCTCAAATCAAATGTTTGTAAATCGCTACAAGCTTTTCGTTGTATACAGATCAACCGAGCGTTGTCAACTTTACCTTAAAATTTCAATGTCATATTTCTATGACCTGGGGTCCGTCCGGACCCCAGGTATATCTAAGTTGTAATTTCTTTGTATAAATTGTTTTATGCACGTTTTGAATATTTACAAACTTCTTTAGTTTGTCAACAGGTGGCAGTTTACTCTATGTACACATGATTTCAACATCCGGCGCCATGTTCTTTATTTTATTAGCATTAAGAAGGTTAATCAAGGTACAAATAATTTTAACATTTCGTGCCAATTATCTGTGTGCTGTGTTTTTCGCTGCAAAATGTCACGACGAAAGGGAGTTCCCATTAAACGTGTATTGGATGAAAGCGACAGTGATGATATTATATAGATTTTGGGAGTTGCGACGAATCTTCAGAAGATGAAGAGGGTGTGGGGGATGAAACTGAAGATATGCATTATGAACCTGATAGTGAATCTGATAGTGGTAGTGTATGTGATAGTGACTCTTCTCTCGACCAACCATGTAATAGTGGTAAACGGGCTAGACACGATAACATTTTAAATCAAGCTCATATTTTTGAATCGCGTTCAGGGCGCAAATGGACTACAAAAGATCCTCATTCAACACAAACTGCAGCCCATAATGTTTTGCGACAAACAAGAGGATTAGTAAGTGATACTAAGAATGTTTCTGATAAATGTGGCGCACTGAAGCTGCTCATAACACCAGACATGGTCAATCTTATTGTTCGAGAGACAAATAGAAGGGCTAAACAAGCGATAGCAAAGTGGAATACATCCCATCCTGCAACTCAAAAGACGTGGACTAAAACAGATGAAACAGAAATATATGCTTTTATTGGAATATTGTTACTTTGTGGAGTTTACAAATCGGCTAATGAAAGCGTTGGAGAAATGTGGTCAATGGACAGTGTGAGGCCAGTATTTCGTGCTACAATGTCAATGGAACGATTCCATCATTAGCTTCGTTTCTGTCGTTTCGGCAATGAAGCCACAAGAGAACAGAGACTAGAGACTGACAAACTGGCTGCCTGCAGCGATTTCTGGAAAATGTTTCTGGATAATCTGGTAAAGTTTTACAAGCCTGGAAGTGACCTGACCGTTGATTAAAAGTTGGTAGAATTTCGCGGACGGTGTAAAATTAAACAGTACATTCCCACCAAACCAGGGAAATATGGTATAAAAATATACTAGTGTTGTGACGCCGAAAACTCATATCCTTTAACTGCAGAAGTGTATGTCGGCCGACAGCCTGGTGCTGCTGTTGGAAGGAACAGTACTGTAGATCTTGGAAAAACAAAGGACGCAACGTCACTATGGATAACTTATTTACTAGCGCTGAGCTAGCTGAAGATCTATTAAAAGTGAAAACTACAGTGGTTGGAACAATGCGGCATAATCGAAAAGAAGTTCCAATAGAGTTACTTAAAGATCGCCAACGTGAAGAGAAATCTTCAATCTTTTGTTTTGATCGTGAATTGACCCTGGTTAGTTATGTTCCTAAAAAGGAAAGGCACTTGTTTTGCTCTCATCCATGCATCACGACAAAGCAATAAATGAAGAGAATGACAAAACACCCGAGATTATTATTCATTACAATGAAACAAAATCTGGTGTAGACAACCTTGAACATTTATGCAGGTTGTATTCATGTAAGCGTAAGATACGCCGCTGGCCTATGATTTTATGGTTCAACATGCTGGACTGCCCATCTATAGCTGCATACATAATTTGGATTTTGAAATTCCCAGATTGGGAATTTGGAAAGCGACACAGACGTCGATTATTTCTGAAACAACTTGGGAGAGAGTTAGTCAATGACCATATTCAGAGAAGACTTGAGAATCCACAAGCACTGCAGTCTGGAGTTCGTATATCACTTAAATCTCTGGGAATTGAAATTCCAAAACTACAAGCTGCATCTGCTGGAACTGGAAGTCAAGACAACCAGAAAAAGATGCGGTGCCAACTGTGTCCACGTTCTTCGGATAGGAAGGTGAAGACCAAATGCAAGTGCTGCCATATTCCTTGCTGTCCGGAACACCAGCACACAATATACGATGTCTGCGCAGGGACCATTTAAAACTTGTGAATTAAACGATAAGAAACTTGGTGAATACTCGTAGTCAGTGGCTTAGGTTAAAATATGGTACATTTAGAACATTCTTAAAATTATATGACAATTATGTAATTTTCTTCAATATATTATAGCATTTTTTGTTTCAGAGTCTTGTAATATGGATAAAATAAAGTAAACATAAAACGATAAAAAATCAATCATTATATATTAAACATTAACAGAGTATTACAACAATGAATGCTTAAATCACAACGTCCAAAAAAACACTTAATTCAAGCAAAATGTGCTCAAGGACAGATGGGGTCCGTGCGGACCCCAGGTCATAATGTGGTATGTTTTAGAAGGACATAATGATAGGGTTAAGGAAACCTATGAAATATCTCAAGGAAAGCTATGAATTATCTCAAGGAAACCTATGAACTATCTCAATAAACCTATGAAATATATCAAGGAAACCTATGAAATATGTCAAAGATACCTGTGAAATATCTCAAGGACACCTATCAAATATCACCACGACACCCATGAAATATCACCAGGACACCTATCAAATATCACCAGGTCACACATCAAATATCGCCAGGAAACCCATCAGGGATCACAAGGACACCCAACAAATATATCCAGGACACCCAACAAATATCTTTAGAACATCTATCAAATATCTTCAGGACCTATATTAAATATCTCAAAGAAACATATGAAATATCTGCAGGAAACCTGTGAAATATCTGAAGGAAATCTATGAAATAACTCAAGGAGACCTATGAAATATCTCAAGGACACCTATCAAATATCACGAGGAAACAGCTCAAATATCAGCAGGACACCCATCAAAGACCTACAGCCCACCCAACAAATATCTCCAGGACACCCATCAAATATCTCCAGGACACCCAACAAATTATCCAAAACACCCATGAAATATCTCCAGAACACCTATCAAATATCCTTGGGACACACGTTAAATATCTCAAAGAAACATATGAATTATGTCAAGGGAACCTGTGAAATATCTCAAGGAAGCCTATGAAATATCTCAAGGAAACCTATGAAATATCTCAAGGAAAGCCATCATATATGTCAAGGACTCATCATGTATGTCAATGAGACTCATCATATATGTCAAGGAGACTTATCATATATGTCAAATAATCTCATTATATATGTCAAGAAAACGCATCATATATTTCAAGGAAATCCATCAAATATCTCCAGGCTACCCATGAAATATCTCCAGGGCACCCATCAAATATCTCCAGGACACCCATCAAATATCACCAGGACACCTATCAAATATCAGAAGTATATCCATCAAATATATCAAAGAAACATATGAAATATTTCAATGAATAATATGAAATATCTCAAGGAAATCCATCATATATGTCAAGGAATCACATCATATATGTCAAGGAATCCCACCATATATGTCGGGGAAATCCATCAAAAATGTCAAGGAAACCAATCATATATTTCAAGGAAAAACATTATATATATGAAGGAGACTCATCATATATGTCAAGGAGACCCATCATATATGTCAAGGAAACTCATCTTATATGTCAAGGAAACTCATAAGATTTGTCAAGGAAACCCATCAGATATGTCATGGACACACATCAAATATCTCCAGGACACACATCAAATATCCCCAGGACACCTATCCCATATCTTCATTATACATAAAATATCTCAAAGAGAACTATGAAACATCTAAGGAGACCTATGATGTATCTCAAGGAAACCTATAAAATAGCTCAAGGAAACCCATCATATATATGAAGGAAACTCATCATATATGTCAAGGATTCTCACCAAATATGTCAAGGAAACCCATCATATATGTCAAGGATTCATCAACTATCTCCAGGAAAAACATTATATATGTCAAGGAGAATCATCATGTGTCAAGGAAACTCATCATATATGTCAAGGACTCATCATATATGTCAAGGAAACTCATCCTATATGTCAAGGAGACTCATGATATATGTCAAGAAAACTCATCATATATGTGAAGGAAACTCAGCATGTATGTCATGGAAACTCATCATATATGTCAAGGAGTCTCATCATATATTTCAAGGTAACTTATTATATATGTCAAGGAAACTCTTTATATATGTCAATGAAACTCATCATGTATGTCAAGGAAATTCACCATATATGTCAAGGAAACTCATCTGATATGTAAGGGAAACCCATCAAATATCTCCAGTACACCCATCAAATATCTGCAGGACACCCATCAGATATTTCCATGACAGCCAATAAATTTCTTCAGGACACCTACCCATGAAATATCACCAGGCCAACCACGAAATATCACCAGGACACCCATCAAATATCTCCAAAACACCCATCATATATCTCCAGAACGCTTATCAAATTACGTCAGAAGAAATATTAAATATCTCAAAGAAACCTATGAAAAACCTCCAGGGAACCTATGAAATTTCGTAAGGAAACCTACGGAATATCTTAAGGAAACATATGAAATATCTAAAGGGAAACCTGTGAAATATCTCAAGGAAACGTATGAAATACCTGAAAGAAACCTATGAAATATCTCAATGAAAGCCGTCTTATATGTCAAGGACTCATCAATTATTTCAAGGAAAAACATCATATATGTGAAGGAGACTCATCATATATGTCAAGGAGACTCATCGTATATGTCAAGGAATCTCATCATATATTTCAAGGAAACGCATCATATATTTCAAGGAAACCCATCAAATATCTCCAGGTTACCCATGAAATATCTCCAGGGCACCCGTCAAATATCTCCAGGACACCCATCAAATATCACCAGGACACCTAACAAATATCACCAGGACATCCATCAAATATCTCGAAGAAACATGTGAAATATCTCAAAGAATCCTATGAAATATCTCAATGAATCCTATGAAATATCTCCAGGAAATCCATCATATATGTCAAGGAAGCTCATCATATATGTCAAGGAATCTCACCATATATGTCGATAAAATCCACCATATATGTCAAGGAAACCCATCATATGTTTCAAGGAAAAACATCATATATGTCAAGGAAAATCATCATATATGTCAAGGACTCATCAAATATGTCAAGGAAACTCATCATATATGTCAAGGAGACTCATGATATATATCAAGAAAACTCATCATATATGTCAAGTAGACTCATCATATATGTCAAGGACGCTCATAATATATGTCAAGGAAACTCATTATATATGTCAAGGAATCTCACCATATATGTCGATAAAATACACCATATATGTCAAGGAAACCCATCATATGTTTCAAGGAGAAACATCATATATATGAAGGAAACTCATCATATATGTCAAGTACACTCATCATATATGTCAAGGACGCTCATTATATATGTCAAGGAAACTCATTATATATGTCAAGGAAACTCATTATATATGTCAAGGAAACTCATCATATATGTCAGGGAATCTCACCATATATGTCGAGGAAATCCATCATATATGTCAAAGAAACCCATCATATATTTCAATTGAAAACATCATATATATGAAGGAGACATCAAATATGTCAAAGAGACTCATCATATATGTCAAGGAATCTCACCATATATGTCGATGAAATCCACCATATATGTCAAGGAAACCCATCATATGTTTCAAGGAGAGACATCATATATATGAAGGAAACTCATCATATATGTCAAGGACTCATCATATATGTCAAGGAAACTCATCATATATATCAAGGAGACTCATGATATATATCAAGAAAACTCATCATATATGTCAAGTAGACTCATCATATATGTCAAGGACGCTCATTATATATGTCAAGGAATCTCACCATATATGTCGATAAAATCCACCATATATGTCAAGGAAACCCATCATATGTTTCAAGGAGAAACATCATATATATGAAGGAAACTCATCATATATGTCAAGGAAACCCATTAAAAAAAATCTCCAGTAGACCCATTAAATTTCTTCAGGACACCTATCCAATATTAATAGGGCACCCATCAAATATCACTATAACGCCCATGAAATATCACCAGGTAAACCATCAAATATCACCAGGACACCCATCAGATATCACCCATCAAATATCTCCAGCACGCTTATCAAATCTCCTTAGGAGGAATATTAAATATCTCAAGGAAACCTATGAAAAATCTCCAGCGACCTTTAATATATTTCTTAAGGAAGCCTATGGAATATCTTAAGGAAACCTATGAAATATCTCAAGGAAAGCTATGAACTATCTCAATTAAACCTATGGAAATATCTCAAGGAAACCTATGAAATATCTCAAGGAAACCTATGAACTATCTCAATTAAACGTATGAAATATCTCAAGGAATCCTATGAAATAACTCAAGGAGACCTGTGAAATATCTCAAGGACACCTATCAAATATCACCAGGACAGCCATAAAATATCACCAGGACACCCATCAAATATCTCCAGGACACCCAACAAATTATCCAAAACACCCAACAAATATCTCCAGAACACCTATCCAATATCTTCAGGACACATATTAAATATCTCAAAGAAACATATGAAATATCTGCAGCAAACCTGTGAAATATCTGAAGGAAATCTATGAAATATCTCAAGGAATCCTATGAAATATCTCAATGAAATCCATCATATATGTGAAGGAAGCTCAACATATATGTCAAGGAGACCCATCATATATGTCAAGGATACTCACCTTATATGTCAAGGAAACTCATCATATATATGAAGGAGACTCAACATATGTGTCAAGGAGACCCATCATATATGTCAAGGATACTCATCTTATATGTCAAGGAAACTCATCAGATTTGTCAAGGAAACCCATCAGATATGTCATGGACACCAATCCAATATCTCCAGGACACACATCAAATATCCCCAGGACACCTATCCCATATCTTCAAAATATATAAAATATCTCAAAGAGAACTATGAAACATCTGAGGAGACCTATGAAAAATCTCAAGGAAACCTATAAAATATCTCAAGGAAACCCATCATATATATGAATGAAACTCATCATATATGTCAAGGATTCTCACCATATATGTCAAGGAAACCCATCATATATGTCAAGGAAACTCATCATATATGTCAAGGACTCATCATATATGTCAAGGAGACCCATCATATATGTCAAGGAAACTCATCATATATGTCAAGGACTCATCATATATGTCAACGAATCTCGCCATACATGTCGACGAAATCCATCATATATGTCAAGGAAACCCATCATATATTTCAAGGAAAATCATCATATATGTGAAGGAGACTCATCACATATATCAAGAAGACCCATCATATATTTCAAGGAGAGTCAACATATATATCAAGGTGACTCATCATATATGTCAAGGGGATTCATCTTATATCTCCAGGACACCCATCAAATATCACGAGGACACCTATCAAATATCAACAGGACACCCATCAAATATCACCAGGTCACCCCTCAAATATCACCAGGACACCCATCAGGGATCACCAGAACACACATCAAATATCTGCAGGACAATAATCAAATATCTAAAGGACACATATTAAATATCTCAAAGAAACATATGAAATATCTGCAGG
>JAGDQP010074911.1:0-10219 GCA_022664845.1 Lepisma saccharinum | reverse complement strand
ATTAGAGGAAAGTAGTGGTGTGGATGTTCGTAAGAGAGGGAAATTGAAAATTTTCAAGGTTTCATTAAATATACATTCTGACGAGAAAACCTTTTTAGAATGAACTGAAAAAAAAAAAAAGTATTGACGAAAGCCAAACTTCACTATTATCATTTTCCTCGATCCAGACTAGTATTTTTAGGTGTTTAAGAGGTACAGTTTTTCAGATAGAAATTCTTTTTATTCTCACACAGACCTCGAGAGCAGTTTCTCTTTCCGTTTTTTTTTCTCTCTATCATTTGAGAAGAAGAAAAACTCGTTCTAAAATTACGCACGAACTTCTTCCATCGTTCCCTGCGAGTTGTAGGTTTTTGCTCCTGTCTGAAAACATGCGAAACACTGTCAGACCAAGCTCCGTTGAATTAAATGGCGCATTAACGGGTCAACAAAAATAAGTAATGGTGATCGGAATTTATTGTCGAAATGCACTATTGTTCACGAACTGCGACAAACGAAGAAGACTGTACTTGTGAGCGGTTGCAAATCCGCAGGGATTTGTTGTCGGAAGCTACACAGCATTATCTCAGGAGGGGAAAATTAAAGGTGAACATCTGAATTTGTCATCAGAGCTGTGATCATCATATGAAGCGGGACAGAGGATGAGAGATTGTACGCCAATGAAACACGAGTTTCGTTTTCTTCCATCAGAATGCTTGAGATATCAGTATGTCACCACTTCTTAGAAATAATAATGTTAAATTTGTTTAATTTAGTTTATTGATATTCATGTATCCAGCTGGAGCCACGGTGGCTCAGTTGGTAGAGCGCTCACCTCTGGTGATAGGGGTCGTCGGATCGATCCCTACTCATGTCATGTGGGTTTTGTGATGGACAAACAAAGGATATAACAACAGAAATTACATTTTAAAAAATGGTAAAGAATTTTTTCTGGAACATGTATTGTATAGAAGTTAATTTAACTAACTTCCTTGACATTTTGGTGAGGAATTTAATATACAAAATTTATGTAAATTTTAGGTCTTTTCTTTATCAATATGTATATTGCCCCTTAGTGTGAGCTAATAATGCTCGTTGAGGTCGATTTTATATTAAATTTTATTGTAATCTTATGTAAAAAAAGAAAGAATTATGTAAATAAATAAAAAATAAAATAAATTACAACGTAACGTAATTAAAACAGATAAAGTAATATTGATGTCTTTAGAAATTAAATCCTGTACAATAAAATTTATGTTGTTACATTAATTTGTTATAAGCTATCAAAAGCAGATCCCACTAACAAATATCATCGATGTGTGGAAAAGTTATTTCGGTAAACGGCTTAATGTACACAACGGAGAACTATCAGAAGAATTTGAAATTTATACCACTGAACCGGGGATACTTGAACCTAGTGAGATCGAGATCGGAGTCGAAATTTCAATAAAAGAAATTGAAAAATTTCAAATCATCAGGAATGCTACAAGTTAAAGTGTGAATGTTGAAGCCAGCAAATCAAGAAGTGGTGTTGCAGAATCCATAGATGCTGCTCCAGAGGTCTTCCGCTTCTTAAGATTGCAACATAGCAAATGGCAGATTGTTAGGGAAATATGGTTGATTTTCAAGCTTTCATCCTTTAAATCTACCACATACTGTAATATGGCAATAAATGTAGTAAGACTTCTTGGTATACCACTTTGTTGGCAATCCAGGTTAAATGAACCAGTAAATTCTTGAAACGGCATTTCTTCGATCACTTCTCGCAAAGTTATTGGCGACTGAGTTCATAGAGCTATTAGTTACATCTCTGAATTGCATCTTTGAGAACAATTTTAAAGTCTTCATTAAAAAAATAAATTTTAATCATTTTTCTATTTCTCACAAACATTTGCCCGACCCTTTTGCCGATATTGCCGATATCGATGTCAATCGGTATCGATATTAATATTAAAGGAAAACGCCGTCTTTCGCTTATAGAAATTTACTGTTTTCGTAAACGGAATTACGTATAATTTTACAGTAGTTAAAAAACCATGATCTTGATTACATCCTGTCTTTATTTCATTATGCATCTTATTGTTAGTCTCTCGCCCTCATTTATAGTTGAAAATTTTCTCACTTGTCTGTGACCGGATTCGAACCTGCAACCTTGTGATATTTTGTTCATGGTCTTAGCCAGTACTCTACGGAGCCACCTTTGAGATTAATGCGTCGATTATGAACTTCATTAGCTCAGGTATAGAATGTGGGGACATAGACAGAATGACTTTAAGCAGGGAGTATGTAGAAGTTTTATACATCGACGCTTGACGTTTGTATAGTCGTATCTCCATAGGAATTCCTATGGAGATACGACAATACAATCCTGAGGTGTCGACGTCATTTTTGTATAAAACGTGTCATTTTTCCAAAACATAGGTTTTTCAAACACACACGATGCTCTTCGGAACGATGTAGACCAATGTTTGAAAGGCAGTCAAATGAAAACCAAACACAAGCTTCAAACTGACAATGGAATTTGTTTTATTCAAAACTAATTGCCAGAAGTGTTAATACACATATCCCACTGGGAGACGAGACGATCAATTCCAGTCTTGTAGAAAGATGTAGGTCGCTGACAGATCCACAAACTCACCCGTTCTTTCACTTCCTCGTCCGACTGAAACCGATGTCCACGAATGTCTTTCTACAGGTCGCCAAAAATCTGGAAGTCACAAGGGGAAAGATCTGTGCTGTACGGAGGATGTTGAAGTGTTTCCCAGCCAAAGCTCTGAAGCTTATCCCTCACCAGATTGGCAGAATGGGGACGGGCGTTATCATGCAAAAGGATGATTCCGTCCGACAGCATTCCAGGGCGTTTTAACTTTATGGCGTGTTGCAGTTTCTGCAATGTGCCTGCATAGCGCTTCGCATTGATAGTGGATCCACGCTCAAGGAAGTAGACAAGCAGAGGACCCCTCCAGTCGAAGAAGGTCATCATGACTTTACCGGAACTCGTATGGACAGCTTTGGATTTCTTTGACGGGGGAGAATTGAGGTGTTTCCATTGTTGGCTTTGCAGTTTACTCTCGGGCTCAAAACGGTGGCACCACGTTAAATGGCATGCCTCCATTTCCAATGCTGGACGAACACACTTTTCACTACGCTCACCTCCAGAGCAATAACGAAACAACTGTGTGGACCTGTGTGTTTTCACTATGCATTTCTCCTACCCTACAGATGGCAGTGTTTCCAACTTGTGCAAGGAATGTGTTTTATGTCGGGTGTTCGGTTTTTCATTTGACTGCACCTTATAGATCGATATCGTACTTGATATCTTCATAAAGCGATATTTGTCTAAGCTGAATAGTTTAATCTGCCATGTTATTTGCACATTTTCTGATTGAAGTTCAACACGTTTCTTAAGTTTCAAACCGAGCAACCGTGGCTCAGTGGTAGAGCGTTGGCTTAGCATTCGAGAGGTCCTGGGATTGATCCCACGGCCGACCATCCTGTCTGAGATTTCTCCAGGTTTTTTTCCTCCTTTGATGGTACCTACAACATGGGCCCTGACCGCCTACCTTCCAACGTCCCCTCCCACACCATATTACGGCCTGAACCTAAGATATCTAAAGACCTTAAAATAAATTTACATTCACTTTTAAGTTTCAAGAATGGCATTGAATGTCGAAATATCACACTATACCAATGTTGATCGATGTTCCTTCAAAATGGCCAACCATGATCGATATACGCGTTATTGGCCCTGTTTGGCCCGGTATCGGCCCTAGATCCATGTGCTGCTAGGGTTGTAACCTCCTGTCGACGTTGAAAATGTAATTCCTGTCCCTTCACTCCACCTACTCGAATCAAATATCTGAACATTATCAGTTTAGTGATGACTATGTGTTGACATGTTTTCACAGCTTCTCAGTTGTAGTAGATTGGTTTACCGCCTCATCCAGCCCTACTTGAAGCATTGTAACTTCAGGATTCAGATAGCAGTTAGTTTGTTTTACAAGTCCTAAGCCTAACAGACCGAACAATCAATTCTATAGTGGTATAATATCTGAATGAAGTATTGCTTATGTTAACTGCAATGAACAGCTATCTATATTCACCTTACGGAACTAAATACGATAGGAAATATAATACATCTCCAAGTCGAGAAGTACAAGTTAACAACGGCATTTAAAGAAATTCGGTTTCTTGCTGTGCAAACGATCTCATCTGAAAGTATAGTAATCCGATAAAGCTTTTTAACCGAATGAACCCCTTCGCTTTCTTAAGAGGATTATATGGTTCAAATTCTTGCTTCGAGCGAGTGTTTCCCATTGGGAGTCTTAAGAGACCATTGTAGTCAAGAAAATCCATCATACTACTGTAATTAGGACAAGGGTTACTTCATCAATTTGTCTGGACTAAAACTTCAAGTTTTAAGACTGAAAGATATTGTAGTTGACGGTATTGATCACCTCCTCAAATTTTGTATGCACTTTCCATTGATTTACATGGGTTTTGTTTTACTCGTCCTATGTCTCTCAGAAGTGGAATTTTGAACTTTTGTTTTTCGCTACTTCTTCGTCATGTTTGTTTTCACTTGTTACATTTTATAAAGAAGCAATATTATATACGCGGACAATATATTTTAACGTGAATTTATTGTATTTTATATAGTTAACTATTAAGCAGGCCACACACGTTCCGGAAATCCTCAATGAAAACTGTACAGTTAGTCCTTTGAGGATTTCCTGATCTGATTGAAAAAAAAAAATGTGCACACACACGTTCAGGAAATCCTCAAAGGAAAAACTCTACAGTTTTTCTCTCTCCTGATTTCCCGAACGTGTGTGCAAAACTGCGGAGTTTGAACTGCACAGTTTTAACTGTACAGGCTGAAATGATCGAAGCGACTATCGATCCGGAAAATCTGCATAGTTCAGTTTTAACTGTACAGTTATTCCTCTCAGGATCTCCTGAACATGTGTGGGCTCGGGGTTTTTCGATGGGATGAAGAAATCTTCAAAGGAAAATCTATACAGTTTAAACTGCGCAGTTTTTGCCCACACACGTTTCGGAAATCCTGAGAGGAATAACTGTACAGTTTCTCCTTGAGGATTTCCGGAACGTGTGTGGCGGCCTTTATATAGTTAATATATTTGAAGGAACTTCCAATTCGCAGAACTAAAAGTGAAAATAGTAAACTAGGACAAATTACGTGAAAGAAGAACTTGAAAATTCCACTTCTTAAAGGCATGAATGAGACAAACACAGTAGAGTCTCGCTAATCCGGACCCCGCTAGATCGGACACCCGGTTAATCCGGACAGACCTAAAAATCGTCAAAAAGCGTGCATAAATTTTAAAACCCACTTTACTTTATACTGTATTTATATTCCGTTCTGTTTCACTTTATATTACTGTCCTGTACAGAATTTTAAATTTACGTATTTCTTTTTTACACTTTTTAATTAATGTATGTAACAGTAATGCACTGGAGTTTTCTTTAGTACTGTGCAAGCAGTAAACTTTGAATTTTAATCTACTGCAGTATTGAGACTGATATTTTTATAATAAAAATGAATTTGTAAATTTTAATAGTTTTACCCACCTAAAACTTGTTTTACAGACATTTTAAAGCTAACTCCGTTTAATTCCGGGCTTTCGGTGATCCGGACGGGGTCCAGTCCCATTCAGTCCGGATTAGCGAGACTCTACTGCAAAACAATGCCATATAAATCAGTTGAAAGTGCACACTAAGATGGTAGGGGTGATCAACACCGTTAATTTGACGACTACCCATCAATTGAAGAGTACAGGGTAAGAAGGGGGATGCTCGTTTCCTAAACTAATATGAGTTTGTATTCGTAACAACGTGTATGACACAATGACCGCTAACCACTAGGCAAGTTTCCATCTAAAAGCCCAAATAATCGGCAAGTTATAGCGGTTTTAAGAATATTATATACATTTGAGTATATGGGACTTTAAAATGCATTTTACAAGAAATCACCTTTCTTGGGCAGCATCCCTTTACCCCCTGTACCCTTCAATTTTCAAAGTTAAAAACAAAATGTTGCACATTTTAAGATCTACTCACATTTAAATATTAATTTTAAAAATACGTACAAGTTTGATTTAACCATCTGTCCTTTAAGCAAGTGTCTGTCTCTCCCACTATCTGCATTATTAAAACAAGCACGGAAAGTGAGCTGGCTTTTCTTTCTCAACTATATTTAGAGTTTTAGGTATCATTGGCTCAAGCTGGGGGAGAGTACGAGAGATGACGTAGAAAGGAAGTCGACCAAGACATAATTTGAAGGTACCATCTCGGGATTAGACTGGTATTACTAAAGGAAAACCACGAGAAAATTACCAGGCCAGCTGGCAGCTCGAATAGAATCCAGAACCTTCCGAATGCTAAGCCAACTGTCTACAAACTGAGTTATGGTGGCTTAGTAAGAGAGTGACGGGACAACTGTTTTAAAATTGGACAAAAAATGATAGGTCTCTTTGACCAGTTCTGATTGTACCAGTGACGTCAGAAGATTGTTTCTTTGATATCACGTACCGACGTCCTCAGATCGATATAGTTCGAATCACAGGTGCAGATTGACTTGTTTTGCAATCAATTTCCCTATACGAACAGAATAATGTTTTTAACCTGGTGTTTAATTTCGCTTCTCTCCAGAGCTTACATTCCTCAGCAAAGACAATTTCAGTGGGAAAGTGATTGGGCAAAAAGCGTCAAGGTCTCTATTGAAGGTGTCACTGTAGACTTCACCTGATAGGACTGAGGTTAATCACGGTGATGTCTCGGTGAGAATAATCAATCTAAGAAGAAATGACATTCGTAGTGTTGATTCTTATAAGAGACACTATTGGAGATAAATCATGACATGGTCTTTAGGCATCTCAGGCTGAAGCCGGTATAGGGTGGGTAGAGGACGTTGGAAGGCAGTCGGTCAGGGCCTAGTTAGTAGGTACCATCCCAGCATTTGCCTGGTATGACTAACGAAAACCTTGTAGAAACCTCGTAAGGATGAGCGGCGGCTGGGATCGTTCTCACCTTTCGATGTACACCTAACTCAATGCTTTAGAAGGGATACAGCCAGACGGTTCCATACCTGGCAAATGTAACTACATAGACGATGAGCTTCTTTATATCTTTTCTCTCAAATCTTAGCAGTTCCTAGCTAGTAGCGGTTGTTTGCCACCAAGATACTATCAGGTGTTTCGCAAGGGGTTATCCTTGTACCATTATTATTTATCTCTATAATTAATGAACTACGGGTACGAAGAGTACGAATTGCTGGCGAGATGAGGGGAAAATGCTCCTCTGAAGTGTAGCATTTCCCTCTCTGTAATAATTAAAAAGATATCCCTGGGGGATATCCCCCCTAGTATCACGAAAGTAACATTTAGAATTTTAAACTTTTCTTGTCTTTCATTAAATATGAAATTTGTCCTCGTATTCAAACCATCTTCGCCTTCCCTCTTAGTTAAGGATATTGCTGTTCCTCTTGTACGGAAGATCTAAATTAGAAAAGACACTGAAAATCACCACAGTCAGACAGAGAGCAATGTTTCTTTCTTCTTGCGTGTAAAACAGTTCAACTGGAATGTGTGTAAAATAAGAAGTTTGATATTTATCATTGTCTCTTTAGTAATGATATATTTTTTACTTTACTTATAGGAATGACAACTATTTTTCAATTATTTCGAAACGATTCAGCAACGTTCTATTTTAAATTAGTTGAAAATTACTGGAGTAACCTAGCTAATTTCTCTATCGCTAAAATTGTGCGCAAATTAGCATATATCCACGTATGCCAGTGTAATATTTGCATATTACATGTATACTTGTGTGCTTATGCACGCGTGTACAATGCTAGAGCAGGGGGTTTCAATTTTTTTCTGCTGGAGTCCGGATTGATGGTATAATATGGTAAGAAAAAGGCCTTTGCAGTCCATATACCGTATCATAGTTAGTCGAGTAAGACAGTACGCTTATTAGACACTTCGTATAATTATATGGAATAGGCCTAATTAGAAAAACAATAAAAATGTAGACATGGCGTACCTTAGCATGAATTCACATTAGGTCTACACTTCTATGCTCTTTTTAGGTTCCGTAACACGCTCAAAAGGGCAAGAGAGAAGGGTTCAGTTCAGTTAAATGTACGCTACTGCCAGCTGTGCAGTGATTATTCGGAGTATACCTGAGATGTATAAGTTGTACATTCTTCTCTGAAATATTTGTGCTGTATTTAGTGTTTCTGATGAGTACCCTGTTTTAAATATAATATTTTTTTCTTTCCTTTTACTCTTTACGTTGTATCAAAACTTTGATGTCCGGGGAAAAGGGCTTCGGGTTACGGTTCCGGACCGGAGTCCGCCATTTGAAGGCTCCTGTGCTAGAGTTTACTACCACATACACCTATCTTGTTATTTGCTTCCCAATTTCATTTCACGCTTCTTCCTCCGCCCCTGTAAAATTTTCCTTAAAATTCATACTGCCGGAACAACTTGCATAGAACAATTCAAATGGAATTATTTAGCCAAAATTTGTGAAACTACACATAGCAAATTGGATAAACTGTAGGATTGGTGCAAAGTAGTTTCCCTTACATATTGCTAAATGTAACCTTTTTACACAGCGAATCTCTTCTGAGGAAGTTCTGTAATCCAGCAACCGTTCAGGCAGGTAGAATGGTGGGCAAGAATCGCTTTCGTGGGTAGTGGCATCGTATATTTGCTTGTGCACCCGCATCTTGCCTCGGATTTAAACTCTAGTGTGGTTCTCAACCACGTGGGTAGAAGACACCGCCCTTAGTAGCCACGTCTTCGATTGAGAATAATTTAACAAACCAAATGAAACAATCTTACATTCTCACATCAAATTATTGAAGGATGGCACTCAATTTTCCTACAAAATCAGTGGCGTATATATCACAAGAACGAAATCGTGACAAACTTACTTAGACTCCAGAGGTTATCTCATATTGATCACATAAAGAAGCAGGCAAATATAAATCCGGAATTCGTTTTAAGAATAAATTCTTACTTCAATAATATTGAAGTGTTAAATACCTTTTCCTTTTTATGTTTGATCGAAATCAAAATATGAGCAATTAGTTTGAAATCCTTCTGTTAAAAAAATGCACTAATGTTGTAGAGTATTATTCATTTAAAATGTCTTAGTTATCTAGAATTTATCGAATGTGGCCTTTATGATCAATTCGAATACAGATACACAATCATATCTATATCAAGTAGTCACTCAAGAGCATAGAAGATTAATATCTGACTTAACCTTTCTATATAAGCTGCTACGTACTGCTATTAATTATTCATCCATTTTAAACGAATTTAAGATACGACCTTCGAATGAAACGTGTATCAAAAAGCGATTCTTGCATAGCTTCTTCCAGGAACAGGAATACTGAAGCTGTCTCCTACAGTCCTACTTGGAGATAAGATAAAATTAATTTTATGAGCGGTAACAGCAATATGACTTACGCCCGTCCCGAGCCTCCTACTTGTAGAACGTTATATACATATATATATATATATATATATATTTGGAACAAAGTAATCGACCTGAACTTTGATGCTATCTTAGGAATGACGTTTACAAAATTTATTTAAACGATAACTGATTTTTCAGTGTATCAATATTGTAGGGGAGACCTGTCAATAACGGGCACCCTGTCTCTAACGACCATCTCTACTTTTCTGGTAAGCCTGTGCTGCTATATGATGGGAGACGCGTTGATTTTCTGCATTACATCAGTTGAGAACGTGTATAGAAGTATTATAGTTGAAAAGAACGTTCATTGCTGCTTAGTATCGTCATTGTATATAATCATCATCATCATATTCAGCCGTTTTCTATCCACTGCTGGATGAGGGCCTCCCCCTTTTCTTTCCACATATCTCGGTCTGCTGCTATCCTCATCCATGTAGCTCCTGAAAAACGCTTGATTTCATCTACCCATCTTGCATTCGGACGTCGCCTCGGTCGCTTCTTTTTTCTAGGAATCCAATGTAGTACATTTGTCGTCCACCTTCGATCTGTTCGTCTAGCTATGTGACCTTCCCATTTCCATTTCAGCTTCTTCACAGTCTTGATTACATCTTCCACCTTTGTTTGGGCGCGAATCCAATCATTTGTCTTCCTGTCCCTTCTGGTTATTCCTAACATGCATCTCTCCATTGCTCTTTGTGTGACTCTCAATCTTTAAGTTGTTTGCGCATTC
>JAGDQP010074910.1:0-10219 GCA_022664845.1 Lepisma saccharinum | reverse complement strand
TCCACTATATTAAAAAAAGACAGTCACTTCCTCATTCAGCCATTCATACAAGCCAACAATTAAAAGACTAATGATTATGCTACCTTTGCACGGTCAAAATACCGCGGCCATTCAAAACAACAATTCATTGGGCAGACCAGACCTTATATTTTTATCAAAAGGCCATGTTTTTGATAAACAGGTGAGAAATACATTTGCCGAGTTCCTCTAACTCAACCTAAAACATATACTAATAATGTCATAATTCCCTACCCAAAAAATTAATAACAACAGAGCAGTAACAATTAACCCAAACTAATAATAAAATATTATAAAACTATTAAACAGATTATAACAAAATCACAATTGATAGCTACTTCTAAGCCCACAACAATAAAATAACCTATTACCAAGTTATGAAAAAATACTTAATCAAGAGCAAATGCCCCCGACTTTAATTAATCAAAAAATAAATAACCAAAATATATATATTATATTTATGACTACTGCATTAAATGCAACTCCCACTCAACCAGATATCACAAAAACCGACTAACTTCTCATTGCCAAAATGATATTAAAAAACAGTTTGCAACCTACACCCCGCATATTCATTTTAACTCTTAATTTACTTCGGGACAAAACAATATTATTTAAATCTTCAATATCCCCTGATACAAAAGGTACAGCCCCACAAGCTTTCTTTTTAAAAAATAATTTTCAAATATTTAAATGTTCCCACACAGTACTTCATACACTATTACTCAAAACAATTTAATTAATAAAAATATACCAAACTAACATAACTTCTATATTATTTTACTTATTAAAAGTAAATAACTTTAAATTATACAGTTATAATTTCACTAATTTTTCAAAGTAATCTGAATCGCACAGAAACCTCCTCGGTGTAAACGAATAGCTAAACTAACAAGCTCAACTTTGCTCATTCTAAGCACATTTTCCAATACACTTACTATGTTACGAATTATCTCACCTAAAAATGAGAGCGACGGGCGATGTGTGCATATTTTAGAGCCAAACTCAACAAAACAATATAATTCAAAATTACATTCAAATCCACCCTCATTTCATTTTTCAATAAAAATCCATTATAATCAAATTATTGTAACCCATCTCCACTTATTAATCAGCTGCACCTTGACCTGATTTTACATTCAATTAAAATAATGAAAATAGCTTTCAAACCTTTTCAACGACGGCGGTATAGAAACTGCAAACAATAACAAGTAAGATTACAGCGCGGACTATCGATCACGGGACAGGTTCCTCTGAATAGACTAAAATACCGCCAAACTCTTTGGGTTTCAAGAACATAACTACTACTACCCCAATCCTAACATAAATTTTACAATATCTATAATAGGGTATCTAATCCTAGTTTATATCAACACTCTCGTAGCCTCAGAAAAAAGAATATAAACAAACATAATAATTTCACCTACAAAATAATTACATTAATTCTAATTAAACAACATCTAACTACAATAATCACTAATTTCCTCTCGCCCCCCACGTATAACCGCGGCAGCTGGCACGAATTTCACCGGAACTTACAAATATAAATACCTACTTCAAACTCCCATTAAACAAGTAAAATCAAGCACTGCTAACTTACTTTCACCTATTCTAACTCCCAAAATTAAAATAATATCGACACCTTAACTCAAAACAATACATGTACAAAAATTATATAAAAGAAAAACAAGCAAGAATAAAACTTTACATAACAATTATAAAATTATAGATACCAAACAATTAAAGGCCATCCGCCAAAAACAACAAAAATTAGAATAAATAATAGCCATTAAACCCCCCAACAACAACTCACCTGCGCTCCGCGCACATATGTATTTTAGAATACAATTTTTTTTTCATTTATTGTATTCTAAAATATATATTTAAAACCTCCATAAGCATATGCTGTAAACACTAGTTAATAATGGTAACGTATGTACATTATTTATGTATATAGCCGGTAATATAGCTATTAATTAAGGTATAATATATTCTGTAGCTATTATTATACTTCCCCACATTCTCATCCTATTTTCACTTCATAAACCCAAAATATGCACTAATTATTTTAACCATATAACTTTTTATTTATCTAAAAAATAAATGAAATGCCTGAATTAAAAGGGCTATCGTGATAGGATAAATAATGTATACCACATACTTTCATTATTTCACTAGTCTATGCATGAAAGAATTAAACTTTCCCCTTCAACATCAAACATTGACATGCACCTTACATCAAAGCATAAAAGAAAGATAAGCTAACAAAGCTAATGGGCTCATACCCCGCCAATGAAGGTTTCAAATTACCCCTTCTCTTTCTAATGCTCACCAATCCTAAAACGTTAATGTTCATGTTAACATTAATTGTAGGATCATTAATCTCCGTATCATCAACCTCCTGGTACGGAGCTTGAATAGGGCTAGAAATTAACCTCCTATCCTTCATCCCCCTAACCTCAAAAACCAATAATCAACGAATAACCGAATCCGCGCTAAAATATTTCCTAGTCCAGGCCCTAGCCTCAATAATCATCGTCTCAGCTATCATAATACTTCTACACCATAAGCCCCCGGTAACAAATATCAGCACCTTGATTATTGTCCTTCTCAAGAGTGTAAAGTGCACTTTTTCTCCTATTACTTTAAACAGATTTTATTCCACTTCAATATATTTTATTCTAGATGGTTAAACTATATTTTAATTATTTTAAAAATACAATAAATTGAATCAAAACTTAGAAAAGAAAATTTTGTGTTCGCCACTATTTGAATGCACCGACCCAATTTTCTTTCTTTTTTAAAGAAAAGAAAATCTTACCCGTCAGGATTTGAACTTGCGAACACATGCATGGAACGCGAGCACGAAAACAATCAAAGATGCTTGCTGATTGTCGAGCTGAGCAATACAGTATTTTTGGAAACGATCTATGACATACTGTACTCCTGTCTTGTAACAAGACAAGTATTTGCTGTTTCTAATGGTCATTTATTGCGTTCTGCATATATTGCAACAACAAGAGAGTAAGTGTCGAACGATTTTGTTGAAGACTATTGCCTATAAACCACAGTTTGTTTCCAGTCATAGACAAGGCGAATGAAACAGGCACAAGGGCTGTCAAGAACATCGCTATACCGAGATCAGTATCGATATTTTGTAATACCGAAAATTCAGTATCAC
Organism: Lepisma saccharinum; assembly: GCA_022664845.1. Taxonomy (NCBI): domain Eukaryota; kingdom Metazoa; phylum Arthropoda; class Insecta; order Zygentoma; family Lepismatidae; genus Lepisma; species Lepisma saccharinum. The sequence goes on along the minus strand of JAGDQP010074910.1, from coordinate 7,020 downwards.
CCATATCGAACACCGAAATACCGAAAATACGGAAATGTCGATAGTACCGAAATATAGATATACCGGTACCGATAATACTGAAAATACCGAAATACCGGAGAGTATCGATATATTTAACAATATCGGAATATTGAAATACAGAATTCCTATCAAATTCTTAAAAATTAATACTAATAACCTCTGAAATCAGGTAAATTTTGGTGACCCAGCCTGACCTGGACATAGGTGATCCTCTCTAAAACTTTACCCGGTCTGAGAACTTAATTAGCTCCAGTTTCGTAACTTTCGTGCTCGCGGGGGGTGGGGTGGGGCGGGGGTAACACCTCCGGTCTTGGTCACATCTCAAACGCAAGGAAATAATCATCACGTATCATACTTTGTCTTCCGGGTAACAAGACCTACCGCGTCAGACCGGGTCCCAAGCATAGACCCGCTCCAAAACTTGACTACTGTGCTATAATCACAATCATTCTAGTGTTGATTGGATAGTAGGGATGACCAAACGGATCCAGATAACGCATATCCGAAACCGCGAATAATCGGATCCGGATGTCCGGATCCGAGTTCGGATATTCGTATATATAGGAGATGGACCCCATCATCATAGTCGGACATAGACATCATTATCATTAAGGAAAAGATTAATCGACAGCACCTACTTGTCTCTTCAAACTCCACCCTACCCCATTGCCAACCGTGACTACCCTTTGCTCTGTGACGTGGTTAACCGTCACTATGGAATAAACATTGCGCTATTAAGTATAATGAAGAAAAACATGGCCTCCTCCCTTCCCTTTTAAGTATCCAGAGAGGTAAAAAAATACGAAACTCCTTTACCAGTTAAGTAATTTGCTTATGAGAAATAGAGCATTTATTTTAGAAAAAATAAAGGACGTTAAAAATGTTCTTATCAACTACTGTGGACACAGACAATAACAACCAACTACACCACTATCTCTATAAAATATATTTTTCGAGTTTCAGATATATTTAATTAAATTGGCTTTATTTATGTTAAATTATGTAGAGCAATGGCCAATACTTTGCCCCATGCTCTGCCTACCTCATCCCGGCCTCTCCCTCTCTCCCTTCTCCTTCTCTCTCTTCACTCTCCGTCTCTTTCCCTCTATCTCCGGAAGATAAGGAAGAAGAAGGAAGAAAGACAAACAGCTCTCTTTTTTTCTCCCCTTCTCACCGAGCCACCGTAGCTCAGTAGTAGAGCGTTGGCGTAGGATTCGTGAGGTCTTCAGTTTGTTCCCATCGGTCGACCATCCTGAATGAGGGTTTTTCATAGTTTTCCTCAGTCACACCAGGCAACTGCCGGGGTGGCACTTTCTACATTTGCCCTGGCAGACACCTTCCTGAATTCTTTCCCCACTCTATACCGGTCTGAGCCTTAGATGCCTAAGAGCCATAAATAATATTAAAAATTTCAATTATCTCTCTCCCATCTCTTCCTTTATTTCTTTCTCTGCCTCAGGCAGGGATCAGGTAGACAGAGGATGTGGAAGGTATTAGCCACGGTCTTTCATAATGTACCATTCCGGCATCGCAGATTCAGATGCATCATAACGAAATCCGAATTCTTGGTCTTTGAATTTGCGACTGAAATCTGACGAATCCATTGGACAGGATATCCTAAACCTCGAAGATCCGAGTTTCGGATACGCGGATCCTTTTGGAACCGGATCTGGCCATCCCTAATTAACAGTTCTCGAACCACATCAAAATGTTGCTAAAATGCATTTTGTTGCTGGTTTTTATCCCATCCTCAAAACTGCAGCTTCGTTATTGGCTTTGTTGATTGACTCCACGTGAAGTCGGTGAAGTTACATCAACTGTGTTTTCATTATCAGGAAAGGCCCAAATAGTACCTGATTTAATCGGACTGCGGTGGGTCAATGGTTAGAGCGCTCACCTCTGGCGTTTGGGTTCTTTGGCTCAAACCCTCCTCATGCCATGTGGACTTTGTGGTGAACAAACATCGCGTGCGTGGCTTTACTTGAGGTTCTCCCCTTTCCTCCCACTTTCTTCGTTCCACCAATCATTCCAGCTTCATCCATCTGGTCTGAGCCTAAATTGCCTTAAAAATTGAATTCGAAATACCTGATTACAGCAAAATAATTTATCAAGTTGTGTACTCTTTTTTGATTTCGAAATTAGTCTGTGCGTTAATGTCGGTCACCCTGCATGTGTGTGACCCAACATGACATAATATAACAAAACAAAAGATGTCAAAATCATGTTCAAAAGAAATTAATGTAGCGTTGATAAACAACATAGTTTAATAACTTCGTCAGATTTGTAAATGTTATTATGATTGGTATGTAACAAGAATGCAAGGATAATTGATTTTAAACCTATAACTGGAATGTTGAAACTTACGGGTTGATCGCGTGTCTGAAGTAACGAAATACAGCAAACGAAGGCCCAACTCGGAGGTATTGACTGAACGGCAGTGACATTCAACAATGATTAGGCAAAATTGACGAGAATGACTATCTAGGGGTAAATTAGTCGGTTTTGACGTCACTTCGAACTAAAGCTTATAAACTCAGGACACGTAGTTTTAGGACTCAGATCTTACAGTTTTCACGATAGGGAACATCATTCGCATCGATACCTGGTCATGTAAGTACGACTTGTCTCTGCTCTCCATTCTTATTCCCAGTTAGTTCTAGTTGTAGAGGTAAGCTCTCTCACTGTCTGTATTTCATTACGATGTATTATTTATTAGGATAACCGAATTATTGAGCCGAAAGTTTCAACTTATCTATCATTGTTATATTTGTTATTTCAAACCTGACTTTGATTTATCTACATCCCACGTTTCTAACATAGAATTTGAGTTCGAGCTCCGCGACACTTATTCGTAAATGGAAATCCATTCGTAATTATATATATGTATAATAATAATACATCACTGCCATATTCAACTCACTACTGGATGATGCCTCTGCCTAGAGAGACGAGATTGGTCTACTGCTCCCACGCTGACGAGACGGGTTGGAGAGGAGAGCCTATGCTCTCATTGTGACTGCCGCTATCTTTTATTCATAGCAGCTCCCAATTGCATCACGATGCTGGGCAGGCACCGTTTCAGACCCACACGCCAATTGCGTAACTCGTATACTCGTAACTCATTTATAACGACATCGGTTATAGCAACTTTTCGCCTATAGCGTCATGTTTTCTGTAGTATCAACACATTCCTCATAAGGAATGTGTTTATAAATTCGCTTAAAGCGACGAACATAAATGCGTCAACCTCGTATATAACGTCATTTTAAACCTCAGTTTAGGATACGGTTTTCCACGAACCTGTTTGTCTCATCTCTTCGGGGCTATTTTTCTCGAGATTCCTGATCTAAAGGACAAATCACTTCAGTCATAAATCTTCATCTTCTGTTCAGCTGCGGAAGACAGGAAAATAGTATTGCCGAACTTTAAATGAAAGAAATGAACTCTCCTTCTTCCATTCATTCTCCATTACAGAGAATTCGTTCTTACTTTTAAACAACACTGTTGGGTTTCATTATGAATACTGAATGCGAGGGAGAGAGAGGCGCTTGAAGTAAGGTAGCACTGGAAACAAAGACAACTGGAGCGCGCGCAGCTAATGAGAGGCTCGCGGTAGGGCGAGCGAGAGCGAGGCGAGAGCGGAGCGGACAACACCCGCGTGCTTTAGAAATACATTGCGAGCAATTGGGCTTTCCACATCAGCGCGAGCGCGAGGCGAGAGCGGGTTTCTCTCGCTGCGGACGAAAAAACACCCGCGTTTCCCTGCTAGAAATTCGGCGAGACTTTCGCGGGAGCTGCCCGCAGAAAGCCAAGCAGGACATTGAACTAAATGAGCCATTTCACATACGCGCGAGAGCGAGGCGAAAAGAGAGAACAGTGTTGCTAGGAAACACCATGAAATAGGCTGCATTTTCATCAATTACACCAGGCCGGTAACTAGAATTGTTTCATTAAAATCTAATCTTATTGTTGGATCATAATAATGTTGATATGAATGTTCATAGAGCTGTAAACAAGAAGTTATTTCTTTGTTATGAAGATGTATTGTCAGATAAAAGAATAATTACTTATATACATTTTTCATGAAATTGTAGTAGTTTCAAGTCGAAAATTTGAAATTGAATCATATTTCCGTTTCTCATATATCTACGGTATCAATAAACAAGTATTCGTTCTGATTTTTGTACAAGCAGAAAACACTACACAGTCTAAATAAACTAAAGTAGGCCGGACTGTGTTTCGGCAAATCAGTTTGAAGACAGAGTACATTTCCCTTACTCATTTTCTGTTATACATTTTATTTACTTGATACTGTCTAAGCCTCGGTTCACACATGCGATGCGGCAGCCGTGCGGCGACCGCGCGGTCGCCGCACTCAAGCTTATGGGTCATTGAAACAAATGGAGTGGTTCACACACACTGGGGCTGCGGGACGGTGCCGCAGACCTGCCGCATTGCCCATAGCGGTGCGACGACCGTGCGGGAGCCGCAAGTGCCTTACGGGCCATTATACAGCATTGGATGGTTCATACATGTGATGCGGCAGCCGTGCGGTTTGTCTCGTTTGGATTTATTTTAAATCTATTCTTTTTTTCTCAACTATTCAATTATAAAAATTGAGATTCTTCATATTTTTATCTATTTTAAGTAGAGAATTATAAGCTCAATAATAATAATAATAAAATAAAGTCTGACCGAATATTAAAATGAATAATTCGAGGTATAAATTGATAACTTATTTTGTATTGCACTTGCTCTATGCCTTACGGAACTCGCACGCTCATCGCCATCGGGCTCTATCCTGGGCAAGATCAAGCCAGTTTTCACTACAGACACTCATTTCTCCAAGATTCCTTCTAATATTGTCCTCTCAACTTCGTCTCCATCTTCCCAACGGTCTCTTTCCAAGGTGCGTGAAGTTGGCCCAACCACATTAAGCTTTTAAAACCAAAACAACACCAAGATTTTGTGCATATTTTGTGCTAATTTGTGCAAACTATCCCATATTTTGTGCACGCTCGGTTTAGTCCAGAAATCGAAAACAATGTGGTTGGGCCAACTTCACGCTGGCCCAACCACATCAAGCTATCGGAATAGAAACCACTCCAGCATTTAGTACATATTTTTTGCTAATTTGTACACACTACCCCATATTTTGTGCCCGATCGGTTTATCTTTAAAATTCGAAGAAATGTGGTTGGGTCAATTTCACGCTGGCACAATCACATCGAGCTATCGGAATAAAATCCACTTTAGAATTTACTGCATATTTTGTGCACGCTCGGCTTAGCCCAGAAATCGAGAAAATAGCGTTGTGTTTAGTCCAGAAATAAAAAAAATGTGCTTGGTTCATCATCTTCCTCGCCCAAACACATCAAGCTATCTTACTAAAAAAAAACATTTCAGAATTTTGTGGTAATTTGTGAACATTATCCCATATTTTGTGCACGCGCGGTTTAGCCCAGAAATCGAAAACAATGTGGTTGGACAAACTTCGCTCTGATCCAACCACAATATGGAAGGTTTCGGTGAAAATTGTGCTACAACTTTTTTGCAAATTTTATGCTAATTTTTGTCATTTTCCTAATTTACATTTACGCTGGATTTAGCTTAGATATCAATAGTCCAAGCTGAAGTAACAAAACATTTGGATATGGTACTTTAGTGTGCTTAAGAAGAATTAATTCAATTCTACTTAAGCATATTTTCCAATTATTGGTCAGAGAAGTTCTGGTAGAATATTTTGTAATTCCTTACTTAAATCCCAAATTAATAAATGTACATTACAATGTCGTTTCATTTTCTGTTTTCTATGTATGCATATCATGTGATTTTATGTACAGCAATTTAAAAAGAGCTTCAATTGTTTGATTTTCTCGAACATATATTAAATATAATAATCGAAATGCACCAAAGACATTGTTTCTTTTGATCTAACATGGGAAAAAATCATAACTTTTATAAAACAGTAAATTTGAAACTAGAATTGTTTTATCTTTTCGAATATATGACAAATACAAGGTAACCAAAAATTTTTTTGGCGTTCTAGAGCTGTGATAAACAAAGAGCAATACAGTGGACGGTACGTACCTTTAGGTTCGAAGTAAGTTCCCTCAGCATCCAACATCGAACACATTTTGCCAACCTTCATGCAACTGCACAATATCCTGGGGATAAAAAATCGGTTGTATTCGAGGAAAAGCAGTCCGTGACTGCGTTCCACAGGTCTCCCTCATTGGCGAAACATCTCCCACGGAGGTGGTTGTCGAGGGAATGAAACAGGTGGTAATCTGTTGGCGCAAAATCCGATGAATATGGTGCATGGCACAGTGTCCCCCAGCCAAGTTGGTGAAGGGTATCCCGGGTCCTCTGTGCCACATGTGGTTTTGCATCGACGTCGAGGAACAGTACACCCGTGCCATTCACCAATGCCGGCTCCTACTGTCGCAATGCACGGTGCATCCTGTGCAAAAGCTGTGCGTAGAGGTCAGCAGTGATGGTCTGACCAGGTGGAACGAGCTCGTAATTGCACCAGTTGGTGACAAGTCCACCATACAGAGAGCATACTATTTCGTGGGTACAGAGTAGAGACCTGTACGGACCGAATTTTTCGGCCCGAGCGCAATCCAGCCCGAATGTACCTAGGCCCGGCCCAGCCCGAGCCCGAAAGGCTTTAGAAGATTTTGGCCCGAGCCCGGCCCGGCCCGATAAGTTTTAAAAATTCTTCGCCCGAGCCCGGCCCGGCCCGGCCCGATAAGTTTAAAAATTCTTGGCCCAAGCCCAGCCCAGCCAGATAAATTTTAAAAAGTTTTGGCTCGAGCCCCAATATAATTGTATCTGGTATAATAATAATTATAATAGTAATAATAATATAATATAATGCATACAAGCCTATGTCAGTGTTTGAACAATGTGATGCGCTTAGATTTGCTAGTCATTTTAACTTCATTCTACAGGATTGCCGTTTCAATTTATTTCTAACACAAAGGATCAAAATAA